>BOPN01002077.1:31999-39499 GCA_017312705.2 Penaeus japonicus | reverse complement strand
GAGAGAGAGAGAGAGAGAGAGAGAGAGAGAGAGAGAGAGAGAGAGAGAGAGAGAGAGAGAGAACCTCAAGATTATCAATATCAGTAAATGATAATTATTGATATTTGTATCTTTTATGATTTTAGATCAGTCACTCGATTATGCAAACACGAACAAATACAAGACAAATGTACTAATTTCCCTCACCCATGCATAATCCCTCACAATCACATCCAATTTTAGAATCACTTCACCACCTCCCCTCCCTCCCCTCCCTCCCCTTCCTCCCCCCCTCCCCTCCCTCTCCTCATCCACACTCCCTAAAAAAAATCCTTATACAAACATCTCTTTTTTTGCTCAATTGTTTTCGAAAATGATTTTTGATACTTTTTCTTTCTATTATATATTCAACGCGTCCACCCTATACGCATGCAACCGGACGCAAATAACCCTTCAACTGCATGTTTATGTGCGGTGTGGCGGGTTTTAATCGTAATCCTGGTGAATGACTGATAATTCCACCGAAATTGGGTAATAAATATAAAAAAGGGAGGAAGGGGGAGAGAGGGAGGAAGGGGGAGAGAGGGAGGAAGGGGGAGAGAGGGAGGAAGGGGGACAGGGGAGGAAGGGGGAGAGAGGGAGGAAGGGGGAGAGGGAGGAAGGGGGAGAGGGAGGAAGGGGGGAGATGAGACGGGGAGAAGAAAGGCAAATGAGAGGGGGAGAAGGGGTGGGGAGGCAAGAATGAGAGAGGGGAGCGGTGAAGAAGGAAAAGGAGAGAAGAGATGGGGAGAAGGAAGGAATTCAGAGAGAGGGAGGAGGGGATAAGTGGGAAGGAAGGAAGTGGAGAAGGGGAGGAGGGGGAGGTCGAGAAAAAAGGGGGAATGGGGAGAAGATGCAATAGAGGAGAGAGGGAAGATGTTGGGAGGAAGGCAGCGGTGAGGGGGAGGAGGAGAGAGGTGGGCAGGAAGGAAGGAAGGGGAGAGGAGAGACAGGGAGTGAGACAGGAAAGAAGGGGACAAGGGGTAGGGGAGAAAGAGTGGATGAAAGAGAAGGGATAAAGAAGAAAAAAAAGAGAGAATGGAGAGAAAGGGTGGAGGTGGGAGGGAAAATGAAGGGGGTAAGAGGCATGAAAGGAAGGGGAGACAAGGAAGAGACAAAAGACACGGGAAATAAAGGTATGTTAACAGACAGTTGTAATTTTCCCCTACTCCCTCATTCACCCAGCCTTTTCCTATTTCCTCCACCCCTCCATCCCCCCACTCCCCAACCCCCGACCACCAGTACCAATAGCCCCCCCCCCTCCCCACACACACACCCGCCGCCACTCACCGACGCTGACAGTAGCCATAGTTGATCCGCCCATGCTCGCGCCCATGCCACTCGAAGACACGCACACGCCGCTGGGGAGACTGGTGGCGCACCGCCCCCCTCCTCCGAGTGGGGAGAGACGCCCCCCTAGGAGTCCGCTGCTCATCTGGTGGGGGGGGGGGATATTAAAAGGATGGTGATGATGATAAGGCTAATAATTATGGTGATGCGTCTGATGATGGTGCTAATGATGAGACTAATAGTGATAGTGATGATGATAGTGATAATTGTAAGGCCAATAGTGATGGTGATGGCAGTGATGATGATTGTGACATTCATGATAGCGATCGTAGTAACAATGGTAATAATAATAATAATGATAATAATAATAATAATAATAATAATAATAATGATAATAATAATAATTATAATAATACGATGGCAACTGTAATGATAACTATGATGATAACAATAATGATGATAATAAAGATACCAATTAGTAATGATAGTAATGATACTAATGATAATGATGAGAAGAACACTATACTGTCATCAAATAGTCACAATATAACAGAAGATAACAAAGCTACCGACACGTCCATAATCACCGGGAAGAAGACTCACCTGATGATGGTGCATGGCCAACGAGGGCGGCGGGAAGGGCGCGGGCGTGATCATGGGTGCGTGGGCGGCGGGGGGTGACGCCGAGGGAGAGCGAGGGGGCGGCGACCCCCCTGGGCTGCTGACCGAACTGCTGCCGGAGTCTCTTGGGGAACGGCCGTAGTCGTCAGTCCCTGAAAGAGGAGAGAATTGGGTGATTTTGCTAGAATAAAAAGCCGCTTTTAGAATCAACTATTGTTCGTAGAATTAGAACATGTTGATAGGATTAGGAATCGTGATTGAAATTCTTAAAGGAATTAGGACTTGTTGACAGAATTAGAAATGAGTGAAATTAGAAATTGTCGATTTAATTAGATAACGTTAGTTAAGTTAGAAACTGACTGATATACTGTTAACATTAGAAGCGTACAAGAATTAGAAGGTGCTGCTAGAATAAAATTTTCCTGTTATAATCATAAACGTTAAATTCCTATAAAACTGTCGCTTATATAATTCATGATGGCCGTTATTACGAATATAAGCTGCACGTGAAAGGACAATACCCAAATTGCAGGAGCGAAAAGTGTGTATGTCTAGAGTCTTTCTTTCAAGAATGAAAATTGCAATTGATTTGAATCCTCTTTGTGGAAGGATTGATCTCTCCCTGAGGATGCCGGAAAAAGGCAAAATTTTCTTGGGCGATCGCACTCGACGCAGCGGCGAAAGATCAGAGGAAGTCGAAATTTTTCGGCGAGACAGAATTCGAATCTTTGAAATTATGGAGCGAAACCCGCCCCACATAAACACGTGTGTGTGTGTGTGTGTGTGTGTGTGTGTGTGTGTGTGTGTGTATATACATATATATATATATATATATATATATACATACATATATATATATATATATATATACATACGTATATATATATATATATATATATATATATATATATATATATATACATATATATGTATATATCTGTGTGTGTGTCTGTGTATATATGTATATATATATATATATATATATATATATATACATATATATATATGTATATATATATGTATATACATATGTATATATATACATATATGCATGTATATATCTATATATACATACATACATATATATATATACATATATATATATATACATATACATACAGATATATACATATATACATGTCTATATATATATATATATATATATATATATATATGTATGTATATATGTATTTGTATATATTCAGTATATATGTAAATATATATCTATATGTAAATAATTATATATATGTATATATATATATATATATATATATATATATATATATATATATATATATATATATATATATATGTATATATATATATATGTTCCTATCAGCTTCAATGAAAACCAACACATAAAGCCTAATCACACCCCGATAACAATTAGAAAAAATGCCCGCAGATAAAAAGCAAGGGCGAGACGAACCGATAATTCTAGGTGATTATGAGAAGCAGAACGATAATAGCAAAGATGCTTTCTAAACCTGGTAGTGAGGCACGCGGGGGGTTTATGTGCGCGCGTGTGTGTGCACTGAGGTCACAACTGGAGGAATAAATGATGTCATTAGAGGCAGTGATGGAATAATTAGTGATTCCGAATGCATTTATCAACAATTGAATTACGTGCGGCGCGACAGCATTACACTGGCTAACCTCTCTCTCGCTCTCGCTCTCTCTCTTTCCTCTTCTCCCCCTCCCTCTCCCCCTCCTACTCGATTCCAGCCTCTGATCGCAGATTAACCTCCCCTCTCCCCTCTCTCTCACCCCTCTGTCTGTCTCCCCTCTTCCACGTCCTCCTCCTCCTCCTCCTCCTCCTCTTCCTCCCTCTACCAATGGTACTGCTCGTACGCCCGGCAGCGCTGTGTAGCTGGATGGCGGCCTCTCCAGTCTCTGTGTCATTTGAGTTAATTCCAGTGTCGAGTGTTATGCTCTCTCCCTCTCTTCTGCTCTCTCTCTCTCTCTCTCTCTCTCTCTCTCTCTCTCTCTCTCTCTCTCTCTCTCTCTCTCTCTCTCTCTCTCTCTCTCTCTCTCTCTCTCTCTCTTCGTACCATGCTTCTGTTTTGTTCCCTCTCTATCCTTCCCATCTGGTTTCTATCTCTATAAATTCAGGGGTATTTTCTAGGAAAATAAAGTAATAATTTTACTATTGCAACTCTGAAAAGGTTATGATGTCAATGCACGCCGTTTTTTAGGTGTGCATGTGTGTGTGTGTGTATTCAAATGGTCTTATTCATCCATATGTGTTCTGTATCCGGAAAACCTTCAGCGTGGCGGCAAGGGCTGTGACATAATAGTCATACTTGCCGTCTCCCGGAAAAAGGTTTTACTTATGAAACTGGTAAATAAATTTAATATACGTATCTGTGTATTTTTTTATGTAAATATAGAATAGAGATATTTACGTATATACTTACATACCACTTCCCTATAACATATATATCTACATACACATACACACACACACACACACACACACACACAAACACACACACACACACAAACATATATATACATATGTATGTGTGTGTGTGTACAAACACATAAATATATACATATATATTTCTCTTTGTCTGTCTCCCCTCCCCCTTTGTCATTCTCTCTCTCCCTCATCAATGTTCCCCTTCCACCTTTCTCCTTTCCTCTTCACTTCCTCTCTCTCTCTTCCTCCCTCCCCCCCTCCCTTCCTTCCTCCCTCCTTCCCTCTCTCCCTCCCTCTCTCCCTCCCTCCCGCCTTCAATCCCTCCCTCCCTCCTTCCCTCCTTCCCTCTCTCCCTCCCTCCCGCCTTCAATCCCTCCCTCCTTCAATCCCTCCCTCCTTCCCTCCCTCCCTCTTCCTCCTTCCCTCCCTCCCTCCCTCCTTCCCTCCCTCCCTCCCTCCTTCCCTCTTCCTCCTTCCCTCCCTTCCGAGCCCGAGATGCAGCGCCTAATCGCCTCAGCAGAAGACTGTCAGCGCCGCGATCTCTTTTGCGAACAATGCAATGGAAAATAACCAGCGCGGGTATTATCGCAAACTGCTCAATTGTACGAAATCCCCGCCCATAATCACGCCAATAGGATTACGAAATTGATACATAGATTGATCTCCTACAACCCCCTCCCCCTCACCTACCCACCCACCCCTTCCTCTACTCCCCACCAGCATTCCTTTCCTTTGGCAGCTTTCCTCTCTCTCTCTCTCTCTCTCTCTCTCTCTCTCTCTCTCTCTCTCTCTCTCTCTCTCTCTCTCTCTCTCTCTCTCTCTCTCTCTCTCTCTCTCTCTCTCTCTCTCTCTCTCTCTCTCTCTCTCTCTCTCTCTCTCTCTTTCACTCTCACTCTCACTCTCACTCTCACTCTCTCTCATTCTCTCATTCTCTATCTCTCTCTCTTACCCTCTACCTAAGATCTCTTTCCCTTTCTCTCGCTTCACTCCTCCCTCTTTTCCTCCTCCTCCTTCTCCTCCTCCTTCTCCTCTTCCTCTCCCTCCTCTTCCTCCTCTCCCTCCTCCTCCTCCTCTCCTTCTCCTCCTCCTCCTCCTCCTTCTCCTCCTCCTCCACCTCCTCTCCCTCCTCTCTCCTCCTCCTCCTCCTCCTCCTCCTCCTGTTCTCCCTCCTCCTCTCTCTCCTCCTCCTCCTCCCCCTCCTCCTCCTCTCCCTCCCGACCATCTCTTTTCCACCTCCTTCCCCCCACCACCCTACCTCTACCCCCCCACCCCCATCCAGTGTCCATAAGGTCGAGAATTCCCTTTCAAAAGCTCAACAGCATAGGTCTTCCAGTCCGGCCCGAGCGATAAGCTGTAATTTTTGGTGATTAGTGAAACCAAATGGAAAATCTTATCGAATCTTAACGCTCAGCGAAAATATGATTCGCGGAGAGGAAGGGGTGGGGGACTGGGGGACTGGGGGTGGAGGTTGTAATGTGGGTGGGGGGGAGGGGGAGGGAGGTGTATGGGGTATGGGAGGTAGAAGGTAGGGTATGGGAGTGTATAGAGGTCAGGAGGAAAGGTTTGGGGCGTATGAGGGAATGGGCAATAGGAGGAAGAGGCTTGTGAGCTGTATGGGTTATATATATATATATATATATATATATATATATATATATATGTATATATATATATATGTATATATATATATATATATAGATAGATAGATAGATAGATAGATAGATAGATAGAGATAGATCGAGAGAGAGAGAGAGATAGAGAGAGAGAGAGAGAGATTATTGCAATACATACGTGTATATATATACATATATATATATATATATATATATATATATATATATATATATATATATATATTGCAATAAACTCTCCTTCTCTCTCTCTCTCTCTCTCTCTCTCTCTCTCTCTCTCTCTCTCTCTCTTTCTATCTATCTATCTATCTCTCTGTCTCTCGATCTATCTATCTATCTATCTATCTATCTATCTATCTATCTATATATATATATATATATATATATATATATACATATGTAAATGTATTTATATATGTATTTACATATATATACTAAAACGAGAGAACAAGACAAAAAGAGAGAGATTGGGAAAGAGAAAGAGCGAGATAGAAAGAAAAAAAAGAAGGGAGATACAAAAAAGAGAGAGAGAGAAAAAAAAACGAGAACAAAACAATAGGGAGAAGAACCATCGCGCCAGCCGTGACAAAGAGACACCTCACAGTGACCATATAACGAGCTAATTATCATCATAATAATATCAAAACTAATTGACTGTTAAGAAAATCAACATAAACGGAGGGGGGGGGGGGAGGGGGCGGATGCCAACGGCTGCCATGTTCAGTGATGACATGTGTTAATTATAACGAAGCATTTTCCAATGGATTAAATTGGTTTATCGCATAATTATCTTGCTTACGGTGCAATTATATCTGACCTTTTTTTTGTTTTTTTTCGGTTTAAACGGATTTTGAGATGTGAAATATTGATGCTGTGATGGTTGATCATTAATGATTGTCGATGGCTGTTATAATGATATGTTTGGGCGGGAAATTTTGAATGCAATACGCACTTATTAGCATATATTGTACACATTTACAATCACGCACACACACACACACACACAAATAGACAGTGAAAGAGAAAGAGAGAAAGAAAGACATAGAGAGACAGAGAGAAAGAGAAAGAGAGAAAGAAAGAAAGACACAGAGAGAAAGCGAAAGAGAGAAAGAAAGACACAGAGAAACAGGTATAAAGAGAAAGAAAGAAAGAAAGACAGAGCAAAATAGAAAGAGACAAAAAAAGACACAGAGAGAAAGAGAACGAGAGAGATGCGTACCAACATAATAACTTCAATATAAAATCACAACTGATGGTAATGATTATAATCTCGACCGGTGAATGGCGCCGTATTACAATCAGCTGTGAAAATGCCAACACCATACAGGATTAAACAAGACCGGATGATTTCAGTTTCTCTCATAATCAGAAATGGTAAAAGGACCAACAGAAATGAGAATGGTGTTGCTATGGTGCCATAACTGATCACTGTAAAGATGGCGATCAAGGAGGTGAAATCTACAATGATTATGAAAGTTGTTAGAAAAAGGATGATGATAATAATGATGGTAATAATAA
>BOPN01002077.1:11999-14499 GCA_017312705.2 Penaeus japonicus | reverse complement strand
CTCCTCCTTCTCCGCCATCTCTTCTTCTACCATCCTCTTCTCCTCCTCCTCTTCCTCCTTCTACTCCTCCTCTTCCTCCTTCTGCTCCTCCTCTCCCTCCTTCTCCTCTTTCTCTCCTTTTTTTCTGTTCTCCCTCTCTCATTCAGCTCTCCGGACAACCCTCTCTGATCTCCGTTACTCCTCATAATTCATTTGTTTATATTACCCTCTCTTCGCTTCCCTCGTCCCCCTTCTCTATTTCTCGCCACTGAATCGTTTCCTCACTTTTATCTATTTCTTCCTCGCCCTCATCATCATCTCCTCCTCCTTCTCCTCCTTCTTCTCTTCTCTCTCTCTCTCTCTTGTCTGCGTGTTGACTTCCTTCCCCCTCTAAGTCTTGTCTTTCTCTCCATTTCTCTTTGGTTCGGTCTCTGTCTCTCTCGGCTGGGTCTTGTTTGTGTTGTCTGTCTGTTGCTATGTGTGTCTCTTGTTTTTTCTCGTTTTAGTATGTCTTTATGAGGATATCTATCTATTTATGTGTCTATCTATCTATCTATCTCGATATGGTAGACTTTTGCTCACCTCTTATTCTCTCTCTCTCTCTCTCTCTCTCTCTCTCTGTCTCTCTCTCTCTCTGTCTCTCTCTCTCTGTCTCACTCTCTGTCTGTCTGTCTCTTTCTCTCTCGCTCTCTCCTTTCCTTCCCTTCCCCTCTATTCACCCAAACATCTTTCGCTCTCCCTTCGTCTCGCGAGCCCTCCTATACCCTCAATCATCCTTTCCCCTCTCTACCTATTACTGCTTCCCTCTCTCCTCCCCTCCTCCCCCTCCCCTCACCCTCCAATCCCTCATCCTCCCCACCCCTCTTTCTCCTCCTCTTCCTCCTCCTCCTCCTCCTGCTCCCCATCCCCATCCCCCCTCCCCGGTCCCTATTCTCTCGCACTCTCTCTCACTCACCATTCCGGCCCGCTGTTAAGTAATTTGATTGCCTCCATATAAACGACCAAATGTGTCCCCCAACTGTGATTTGATGGAATAAAAATGACCTTCGGGTTCTCGCGCTCCCTGTCTCTCGCTCTCTCTCTCTCTCTCTCTCTTTCTCTCTGACCTTCGTGTTAGGTCGAGGGAGGGGTAGGGAGGAAGGAGAGGGGGGAGGGGAGGGTGCGTGGGTTGGGGGTTGGGTCAGCAGGGGAGGGGGGAGGGGAGAGGGGCGTTTTATCCCCCTTCCCTCTCCACCTCGATCACTCTGTCTTTCTCTGTTTCTCTGTCGTTTTGGGCGCTCCTCCCATCCAATCTTTTTTTTTCTTTTCTTTTTTCTTCTTCTTCTCATTACCTTTCTCTTCCCGCTTTTTTTCTCCTTCTTCCACTTCTTCTACCTATCTTTCTTTTCCCATTTCTTCGTCTTTCCTTCCATTTTTGCTTTCGTTTATTTTTTTCCTTTCGACATTTTCGATAAAAAATGCAATTTAAAATAATAACAAACAACAGTGATAATAATAACTAGATAAGAATATAAAAAATCATACAAGTAAATAAAAGTAAAAAACAATAACAACAACCCAAAACACTGAACGTGGAATTCATCAACTAACATAACACCACAAAACAAAAATGGCTGTGTGATCAGATCCCTTTAAATAACTAGATGGTATTGACATTTGAAGCCCTTTATTTGTGGATGCAAAATTCTCTTTCTCTCCCTTTCTCTGTGTCTCTATATATTCTTTCTCTTCTCTTTTTATCTCTTTTCTCTCTCTGTCTCCCTCTGTCTCTCATTATCTTTTATTCCGTCTCTTTCGCTCTCTGTGACTACGAGTATAAACGAGCGAAACACCCTGACACTGCAGCGATAAACAAAAGAGCATCTACATTGGCTTGAGGAAGGTAGGGGTGGGGTGGGGGAGGAGGGATGGAGGAGGAAGGGGTGGAGGAGGAGGAGGAGGAGGAGGAGGAGGAGGAGGAGGAGGAGGAGGAGGAGGAGGAGGAGGGGAGGAGGAGGAGGAGGAGGAGGAGGAGGAGGAGGAGGAGGAGGAGGAGGAGGGAGGAGGGAGGAGGAGGGAGGAGGGAGGAGGGAGGAGGAGGGGGAGGAGGAGGAGGGGAGGGAGGAGGGAGGGGGAGGAGGAGGAGGAGGAGGAGGAGGAGGAGAAGGAGGAGAAGGAGGAGGAGGAGGAGAAGGAGGAGGAGGAGGAGGAGGAGGAGGAGGAGGAGGAGGAGGAGGAGGAGGAGGAGGAGGAGGAGGAGGAGGAGGAGGAGGAGGAGGAGGAGGAGGAGGAGGAGGAGGAGGAGGAGGAGGAGGAGGAGGAGGAGGAAGAGGAAGAGGAGGAGGAGTAAGAGGAGGAGGAGAAGGAGGAGGAGGAAGAAGAGGAAGAGGAGGAAGAGGAGGAGGAGGAGGAGGAGGAGGGAGAAGAAGAAGAAGAAGAAGAAAAAGAAGAAGAAGAAGAAGAAGCGGAGGAGGAGGAAAAGGAAGAAGAAGAGGAAGGAGAGAGGGAGAAGATCGAGAGGGTAGGAGAGTGGGATGAAGAA
>BOPN01002076.1:215093-220093 GCA_017312705.2 Penaeus japonicus | reverse complement strand
TCTTGGAATCAATTTGTGTCAATTTATGCCGTATCACATTGCACTGTATTTACTTCGACTCATGTATGATAATGAGATGCAAATCCTTTATGTAGTCCGCACACGCACCCTCGCTGAAGGAGGAGGAGGAGGAGGAGGAGGAGGAGGAGAAGGGGCTGTACAGAGGAATGGCTTGATAAAGAAAGGAAGACGAACTATTGATATCAATATAATGATATCAATGTAGCAATAAGGATAATCATAGCATTTGTAATAATGATGATATTAGTGATGATAATAATGATGATAATACTTATAGTAATAATAATAATGAGCAACAATATTAATACTACTACTATTTTTAATAACAAAAACGATACTGGTGCTGAGGATAATACTTATACTACTCTTGTTAGTAGTAGTATTAACAATCTTGATGATGATAGCAGTAAAAATAATGATAATTATGATAATAATGATGATTATAACAATAATGATGATAATAGTGATGATGAAGATGCTAATGATGATAATGATTATTGTAGTAATAATGATAAATATGATTATGATACTTATAATAACAATGATAGTAATAATAGCAATAGCGGTATGGTAATAACAATAATAACAATAATGATATTGATAATAGCTACATTGATAATAGTGATAATAATCATGATAAAGAAAATTATGATAACAATAGATATAGTGACAGTAATATAGCAATAATGATAATAATAATGATGATAATAGTAATAATGATAATGATAGTAAAAATAACAATAACAATAATGATGATGATGAAGCTAATGGTGTCAACACTAATAATAACAATAATCCCAACAATAACAATAATAAAGGCAATAATCATAATGGTAACAACAGCCGGAACAACAACAAAGATAATGATGATGGTCATGATAACAACAATAACAATAGAAATAATGATAATAATGATAACGACATCAACAACAATGATAATAACAATGATAATGACATTATCATTATGATAATCATTATCATCATTACCATGATCAGTATGATATACACAATAAGAACGATAACAGAAACAGAAAAGAAACACTAAAAAAAAAGAAAAAAAAGTGAGAAAAGGAATTTGTAAATAACACCAGAAAGGAAACCACTTCACCTCAAACCTCAACATGTTTCTTGTGTTTGTCTTTGCCATTCCTAAGATCAACAAGCAGCACGAAGAACATAAGATACAGGTAACTTGCTAAGATCAACAAACGCGAAATACAAAACACATGAGGCAGCATGTTGTATGTACCTTCAAGAATAACAAAAAGTACACAGGGTGCCGTATCTAACATGTTTTATACACGGGGCGCGAGGAAAAGCCCGGGGTACAGCAGATAAATCACCTTGTGAGAGCACACGGCGCTGAAGAGAATACAAAATAGTACGTTGTGCGTAAGTGGAGCCGCTAGGTTGCGGATGAGAAACGTCACACACATAACACGAACAAGGAAGAGGCACATAATGACATAGAATCCACATAGTGGATGTATGAAGCGTGTACCGAAGAGGGTTGAGTGTTCATCACGGCTCGAAAAGTGCGGCGGTGGAATTTCTTCTACCGAATAATTTTGCGCGATAAAAAACTTCACGCCATTCTGTACGTTTGCCTTTGTGCTCACACCGGAACGGTAACTGAGAACTTCTCGTTCTTAGCTCGTTCTCTTCTTCTTCTTCTCGTTCTTAGCTCGTTCTCTTCTTCTTCTTCTCGTTCTTAGCTCGTTCTCTTCTTCTTCTTCTCGTTCTTAGCTCGTTCTCTTCTTCTTCTCGTTCTTAGCTCGTTCTCTTCTTCTTCTTCTCGTTCTTAGCTCGTTCTCTTCTTCTTCTTCTCGTTCTTAGCTCGTTCTCTTCTTCTTCTTCTCGTTCACAAGCTATACACTCCACACACTTGCAGACGCCAATAAAGCCATATTTACACATGTGCAGTCAGCCAAACATGAAACGAAGATACAGAAAGTATTGAGCAGTCGGTACACCTGTTAAGAGTTATAACTTTGTTCTAGAACATTCTGAATGGAGGCGAAAGGGATTGGAGATTGGTTCCTCTCTCCCTACTCTCTCTCTCTCTCTCTCTCTAAAAAATATCTTGAAGTAGATGATATGTGTCGGATGATAGATACTGACTTGCAGATTAAACGAGTGTTTGCGGTTGATTGGTTGATCAACTAATATGTTATTTGATTTGCTAATTGCTAGATAAGCGGTACAGTTAACGTCCATGACCGCTTCACCTGTCAAAATTATTCAATATTGGGAATCAAATATAGATTCAAGGTAATATTTAGGGCGAACTTCAGTGTCCAGCTTTTCCATCCTCATGGCTGTTCCATTATTTTTCATGATCTTATCCCTGAAACAGCATATGGCTAAACAGAGGATTGCATAGCGTACACAAAAATACACATATAATCACACAACATTCGAACATCTGTAAAAAAAAAAAAAAAAAAAAAAAAAAAAAAAAAAAAAAAATCACCCTCAGCCTACGCACCACAGTCCAAAAAAAGCTAGAAATTCTGCATCATAAACCCCCTCTCATAACTACCCAACGATGCATTTGCTATTTACAAAACAAAACAAAACAACAAAAACACCTTTTTCAGTGTATTTCGAGCATCCATTCGCTTGCCAAATGTCAACCAGGTTATAACAGAGAAACGGAGAGCCCCCCCCCACCCCCCACCCCCCACCCTCACACACACACACAACCTACACTTATGAAATCCTACGCCTGGTCTCAGAAACCGGCTGGATTCAAGTTGATTCCCCGCCTCTCAGGTAGACTGCAGAGATGAGGGAGGAGGGAGGGAAGCGGGGTGGGGTGGTGGGGGGGGGGGCTAGGATGTCATCTCCAGATGATGCAGGACGACGGAGGAATGTTGGGGGGAGGGGGAGGGGGAGGGGGAGGGGGAGGAAAAGGGTGGAATACGAATCTTAATCCTTTGTCTTCTGTTTATTATTGTCATTATTATTATCTATTATTATTATTATTATTATTATTATTATTATCATTATTATCATTATCATTATTATTATTATTGTTACTATTATTATTATTATCACTATTATTATTGTTTTTATTATCATTATTACTATTATCAGTATTAATATAATTATGATTACTATTGTTATTGTTATCATCATCGTTATTGTCATTATAATTGTTATCATCATTATTGTTATTATAACTATTATTGTTATTACTATTCATTACTATTGTCATTGCTATTATTATTATTGTTATTATGATTATTGTTATTATGTTATAATGACTAATATTATAATAATTGTTATCACTATTATTTTCATCATTATCATTATTATTGTCATTATAATGAGGGTAATAATAATGATGATAATAAGGATGAATTTTTATTAGTAGTAGTGGTGGTAATGGTAGAAGTAACATTAATATCATTTGCTAATATACTTTTAATAATCATCATGAATATAATGATAACAGTGATATAGGTAATAATGATAACAATAAAGATACTGATTATATTGATGACGATAATGATAAAAATGATAATTGCCATCCTTATTTTTTATTTTATTTATGTCATTAGTATCATTGGTATCATTTTTATCTTAATCATCATTACTCTTATTATTGTCATCCTCATGATCCTCATTGGCTCTGGTGTTATTGCTGGCGCTGTCATTTCACTGTCATTTCACTGCTGTTATCACTCATGATGTCATTAGTCATAATTACAGTTTTTATGATCACTTTTACCATCATACTTATTGCGCGCTCCCCCGCCCCCCACCCCCGCCCCCCCTCTCGCGCCGTTCATGCGGCTACATGAACATTCCCGAAGTGAACGCCGGACCGAGTGCGGGGGAGCCGACTGAACGCCCCGAAGTGAACGCCGGACCCGCTCCTCAACAGCCTCTCACAAGATCAATAAAGAATTCGTAAACTTCATCATCAGGAGAAGAAATTCGCTTTTCACGAGTGACTCGCCCCAACATTCCCTCTTTCCTCTCTTCTGCAGGATGGGCTTAGGAGGGAGGGAGGGAGGGAGGGAGGGAGGGAGGAAGGGAGAGGGGGAGGGAAGGAGGGAGGGAGGAAGGGAGGGAGGGAGGGAGAGAGGGTGGGAGGAAGGAAGGGAGAGAGCGAGGGAGGGAAGGAGGGAGGGAGGGAGAGGGGGAGGGAGGGAGGGAGGGAGAGAGAGAGGGAGGGAGGGAGGGAGGGAGGGAGGGAAGGAAGGAGGGAGAGAGGGAGGGAGGGAGAGAGGGAGGGAGGGAGGGAGGGAGGGAAGGAAGGAGGAGGGGAGGCGTAGAGGGGAAGGAAAGGGAGGCAGAGGGAGGTAGATGGGGAGGGGGAAAGTGAGAGAGAAAGAGGAAAGGAAGGAGGGAAGTAGGAAAAAGAGAGGGATGGAGGAAAGGAAGGAGGGTGAATGGGGGGAGAGGAGTGGAAAGGAAGGAGGGATGAATGGGGAGAGAGAAAGAGGAAAGGAGGAAGGAAAAAGAGAGGGATGGAGGAAAGGAAGGAGGGTGAATGGGGGGGAGAAAAAGAGGAAAGGAAAGAGGGTGAATGGGGGGAGAGAAAGTGGAAAGGAAGGAGGGAAGGAGGAAAGCGAGAGGGATGAAGGAAAGGAAGGAGGGATGAATGGGGAGAGAGAAAGAGGAAAGGAAAGAGGAAAGCGAGAGGGATGAAGGAAAGGAAGGAGGGATGAATGGGGAGAGAGAAAGAGGAAAGGAAAGAGGAAAGCGAGAGGGGTGGAGGAAGGGAAGAATGGATGAATGGGGAGAGAGAAAGGGGAAAGGAAGGAGGGAAGGAGGAAAGCGAGAGGGATGGCGGAAAGGAAGGAGGGATGAATGGGGAGAGAAAGGGGGGAGCTGAGGCAGGGAAACGGAATGAGAGTCAAAGAAAGAATGAACGGAGTGAGAAAGACCAAGGGAGGATATTGAGCTCTCTCTTTGTCTGTTCCTGCCCCACATTGCCAGGATCCCTCTGCCTCTCTCTCTTTTCT
>BOPN01002076.1:171228-178728 GCA_017312705.2 Penaeus japonicus | reverse complement strand
TAAATGGAGTAGAGGAAGGAGGTGGTGGAAGAGCAAGAGGAGAGTGGACACGGAAGGGAAAGCCATAGAGAAAGAGAGAGATGAGTAGAAATGAATAAATAAGAAATTAGTGTAGAGGAAGCCTAATCAAGAGGACGCCTAATTAGGAGGAAGCCTATTCAAGAGGAAGCCTAATTAAGAAGACACCTAATTAAGAAGAAGCTTGATCAAGAGGAAGCCTAATCAAGAAGACGCCTAATTAAGAGGAAGCCTAATGAAAAGGAAGCCTAATTAAGAGGAAGCCTATTCAAGAAGAACCCTAATCAAGAAAACATCTAATTAAGAGGAAGCCTAATCAAGAAGTCTATTAAAGAGGAAGCCTCATCAAGAAGACGCCTAATTAAGAGGAAGCCTATTCAAGAGGAAGCCTAACCAAGAGGAAGCCTGATCAAGAGGAAGTTTAATCAAGAAGCCTAATGAAGAGGGAGCCCAATGAAAAGAGAGCCTAATCAAGAAGAAGTAATAGTGATGATAAAACCAAAAACAAAAATAACAGCGATAATAACAGCAATGATGTAAATACAAGTAACAATAATGATGAATATAATTATGATAATGTTAGTGCTAATAGGAATTGTGCTGATAATAATTGCAAGGATAATAACAATGATAACAAAAATGATGATAATGATAGTGTCATTAATAATGATAATAAAATAATGATGATGACAGTGATAGAAATTATGAAAATAATTACAATGATAATATCAGATATCATTTATGATAACGATAAAACATAATAACAAAAATGCTGCCAATACTAATAATGTTAATACTAACAATCTGCTCCGCGGATTTTTGACAAAACAGAAGTCAAAAAAGTCCCATAATTCACCCAAAAATGTGTGTACTGTAACTGAGATGGATTTTATTACACTCTTCTTCGGTGCTAAATGTAAATCCAATCCAACAATCCTTTCAAGAGGAAGGGGCTGCAGTCGTAATAAGAAAAGAGAAGACAGGGAAAGAAGGAGGAAAGAAAGAGAGGGAGGAGAGCAGGCGAGACGAGCGAGAGGACAGAAGTAATATTCTCTGCCGAATCATCATCGTGATTAAGCTATCAATGTACATGCTATGCAATTATCTTGCCTATAATCTGTCACAACACAATTATGGTTCTTGTGATTATGACTGTAATTATGAGTACAGTGAGGATGCACTATCAATATGATTTCATTGTGCTCTTCCTTCGAATGCCCCCCCCCCCCCCCACCCTATGCATGGAGGATGAGTACAGGAAGAGAGAGCTTGGCAGAAGGGAGGAGAGGGGAGAGAGAAGGGGAGAGGGAACTGGGGTGAGGGGAGATCTTGATCTAGATGGGGGGGGGGAGAAAAGGGAAATGGAGAGGAGAGGAGGGGTGAGGGGGGGTGGGAGCTCGATGGGAGAGGGAGGTTAAGGAAAAGTTATGCCCAGCACCCCCCCCCCCCCTTAGTAAGGCTGGCATATCCGTGGAGGGCAGAGAGACAGGGATGAGGGGGGAGAGGGGAGGGATTAGAGAAGAGCACGATGTAAATAGGGAGTAGGGGGAGAGAGGAGAGAGGAGAGAGGGGGGGAGAGAAGAGAGAGGAGACAGGGGGGGAGAGAGGAGAGAGGAGAGAGGGGGGAGAGGGGAGGAGTGAAGGGAAAGCACAATGTAACTGAGGAGGAGGGGGAGAGGGGAGGGGCAAGGGCTCGATGCAAGGGGGAGAGGGGGAGGTGGGCGTTGAATCTCCCGTAATTGAAGATTAATCCAAGGACGACTCTGTAGTCTTCTCTGCCGTCTTTCTAATTCCACAAAAATGGGTTTCTATGAGCGTCGATGTTTGTTAATGTACTAAAGTACTGTTTATGCTCTCATTACACTAATACTTTTTGAAACATCATTTCTCTTATTATGATTATTATTCATTTATTATGATAATGATAGTAAAAGCACATCGCCTTTTGCATCACTACCATATGATTATTATCATGATTATGATAATGTTTATAATGAAAAATGATTATGATAAACGTAATGATCATATCAACAATGAAAGATGATTTTTGATGATTAGTATTAATAGCAATGGTGATGATAAGGATATTATTTTTGTCATTATCATTACCTATATCATCATCATTATCTATATTATCATTACTGCTACAATTATTATTATCACTGTCATTAATTTCGTCATTATCATCCTTACCATTGCTGGAATCAATACCATAATTTTTATGTTTATCTTTATCTTAACTTACATTTGTTTGACTGAATGGTTTCTTATAGATTTATTTGTGAATTCGTGGCCTTTGTATCCGGACATGTTGAGTGTGTGTGTGTCAGCACATGTATTTTGCCTCTGCTCCTTTATGCGTGCGTGCGAGCATTTACAGGCTAACTGGCAACATGGCCCTGGGCCCTAATGACGTAATGGCTATGAAAGCTTATTCTTATTTCATATTCTTTTTCAAGTCAGGACAGCAAAACTGAAATCCCAAATAGAGAGAATACTTTCACTTCATTATCTAACTTTAGTGCATATGTGTGCATACGTATGTTAAAGCAAGGGCAGATTCAGCGAAGCCCTCATACCGTGACTGAAGGACTGTCGCCTGCCCTTTTACATGCCTGTGGATGGAGCGCGTAATCTGGACTCAGAACACCAGCTCCAGCTCCCTCCAGCTGAGGATCCTTAGCTTCCCTGTACCGCCTCTGTATCATCCCTTCATCCCTGAAACACACGCTCCCTCCCTCCATCTACACTTGCACTGCCGACCTATTGCATGGTTGTCACTGCCCTTTTGTTATCCTATGTAATTATCTTATCAGTTATCAATATATTCATCCCCATTGCTGCTGCTGCTTTCATTATCGTCATCGTCATTCCTATTTTCTCTCGCAGACGGCTGGACGACCGACGACCTGCTGTTCCTGTGGGAGGAGAACGAGCCCATCCAGGTGACCAAGAACCTCTACCTGCCGCGATTCACGCTCGAACACTTCGTGCCCGATTACTGCAACAGCAAAACCAACACAGGTGAGGCTTGGGGGCTCTCGGGGCCAGGCTCTTCCAGGCAGGTTTCTTGATGGACGGCTATTGAAGGCGTCTGGTTTGCAAGGACACACTGGAAAGGTCACACACACACACACATGTATATACATACATACATGCACACACAAAATGTATATACATACGTACATACATACATAAATACACACACACATGTATATACATACGTGCATACATACATACAAACACACACACACATGTATATACATACATACATACATACATATATATATATATATATATATATATATATATATATATATATATATTTATATATATATGTGTGTGTGTGTGTATGTATATATATATATATATATATATATATATATATATATATATATATACATATATATATGTATATATGTATATGTATATATATATAAATATATATATATATATATATATATATATATATATATATATATATATATATATATATATATATATATATATATGTATATATATATGTATGTATGTATGCATATGAATATATAAATGTATATACATTTATCTCTCTCTCTCTCTCTCCCTCTCTCTCTCTCTCTCTCTCTCTCTCTCTCTCTCTCTCTCTCTCTCTCTCTCTCTCTCTCTCTATATATATATATATATATATATGTATGTATATATATATATATATATATATATATATATATATATATATATGTATGTATATATATATGAATATATAAATGTATAGTATATTTATCTTCTTCTTCTCTCTCTCTCTCTCTCTCTCTCTATATATATATATATATATATATATATATATATATATATATATATATATATATGTATATACATGTATATGTATATATATATATATATATATATATATATATATATATATATATATATACATATATACATATATGCATATATATATATATATATATATATATATATATATATATATGTATATATACATGTATATATATATATATATATATATATATATATATATATATATATATATATATATATGTACACATATATATATATATATATATATATATATATATATATATGTACATATATATATATATATGTACATATATATATATATATATATATATATATATATATATGTACATATATATATATATATATATATATATATATATATGTACATATATATATATGTACATATATATATATATATATATATATATGTATATATATATATATATATATATATATATATATATATATATATATATATGTACATATATATATATATATGTACATATATATATATATATATATATATATATATGTACATATATATATATATATATACATATATATATATATATATATATATATATATATATATATATATATATATATATATATATATAAATATATATATAGAGAGAGAGAGAGAGAGAGAGAGAGAGAGAGAGAGAGAGAGAGAGAGAGAGAGAGAGAGAGAGAGAGAGAGAGAGAGAGAGGAATATGAGATTTTCTCCAAGCAAAACTGAGCCTCTACCACAACACGTGGAGGCCAAGAGTAGTGTAGCTGAATGGTGTCCTGTGCCCAGCGACATCGACACCGCAATTCAGCACGAAAATATTCCCCGGGCGACAACACTGCCATAAACACCATCGGTTCACAATGATACTAAGAAATTTTCGGAGGATTTCACGCACATTTTCTCCGTCACGATATATCGGGGATTTCGACGGATTTCCGGAAATCCAACCAGGATATTCAGTTCGGCTTTGGGTGACGCTGTCAAAGCCGGAACGGTTTCTCACTCGGCGTCTCAGCTGTACAGCGGAAGCGGCAGTGCACTTGCACTCGTGCGGAAACACCGAGCAAGGACCTGCAACACCACGAGAATCCGGGGACCACAACAATTCACATGATGCGAGGACAGACTGACATCAAAGAGACTGCAGTATTTTTCATTTAAATCAGAAAGTCCTCTCCACTGAGAGATCTTACGCAAGGAAGAGCAAAGTTAATGACTGGAACCTCAGCCTTGTACGCGCTTTGAAGGCCCTGGATTATCTCCTCCTTGGAGGAAATTGTTTCTTCGAATGCAAATGAGCGAGAGGATATGTGTCTTGGCAGAGTGTTAAGGACACATTTAAGAGTCCCAGACGTTTGCTAAAACTGGAATTGCGAGGCGCGGTTCGAGGTGAAAGGTAATATGTACCCGTCTCTTGGCTCTTCTCTGGATGGATTCGTGTTCGCTTGGTCTTATCCTTCGCTCTGTGATTTACTGTTTTTCTTAAACTCCAGCGATGCCTCTCTTCCATCCCATCTCCTCCCCCCTCTTTTCCTCTTGTGTCTCTCTATCGAATTCTTTCTCTATCCACGTCCAAAGGTTTTATTTCTTAGTTCTGTCCATTCCCATCATCTCGTCACTCCCGTTTGTTCCTCTTCATTTTCACTCCTGTCCCTCTCCCTCCGCCACTCTCTCCTTCCTCCTCCTTCCTTCTCCTCCCTCCTCCATCCCAAGTGGTCAGGGTCCATGTAACTCCGTTAACAAGTAATTGGATCCACCTTAACTGCCACTCCGTTAGTCCCTCAGATGTAATTGCTTGTTTCATGAGGTCAGTCGAGTGGGGGGGTTGGGTTGGGAAAGGAGGGGCGGGTGAATCGGGGAGTGGGGAGGGAAGTGGAGTGGGGAGGGGGGTGAAGTGGGGAGGGGGGTGAAGTGGGGAGGGGGAGCGGAGAGGAAGAAGAGGAGGGAAATTAGAAAGGGTTAAGAAGATGGAAAAGGAGGGGTGAAAGAGAAGAGAGGAATTAACAAGGAGAGAGGATAAGGAGGGAGGGATGAATATGGGATGGAAAAGAGAAGGGAATGAAGGAGAGGAAGAAAGATAAAGAAGTTAAAGAGAAGAATAGGGGATGAAGCGGGGAGACGAAGAAGGGAGAGAGTGAAAGGGGGCCTAAGGACCATCCTTCGTGTGCAGACGGATGGAAAGGTGGGCTGAGGCCGGTAAGTGGGCCGGCGTTCCCTGGAGGGGAATAGAGGGCGTGGGTGGCAAGCGCGGGGGCGGGAGGGCGTGAAATGTGAATTTCCTTCCTACTGACTACGGGAGGATGGGAGTGCCACAGAGCCCAAGCAATGGCAAGAGCGCATGGCCTAGCGTGAGGGAGTGGCTGCCTCCGTCTTTGGTGCAACTCGTCCTTATGACTTGCTGGTGAAAGACGGGATTCTCGTTCGGCAACATGTGGCATGCAGCGATTCCGCGCAGGCCGGGAATGCCCAAGCCACTTCAACAGAAGGCAACATGCGATAATGTAGCTTACAGCAGTTGGCAACACTAGATTAGAACTAAATTAGATTTATCCTGTTGGCGGGAGTCGCTGCCTCCCCGGGAGTCCTGGGAAGGACTCCGCGCAGAAAGGAACAAGATGAGTCAGCCGCGAAAAAGGAAGAAAAGCGGCAAACCGCATCGAGGTTGAAATTGTTGATCTACGCTCCCTAGGACTGGATGTTGATTTGTAATAGAAGTAGTCTGAGTTGTAATAGTATTAGTAGTTATAGCAATACACACACTGATATATTCAACTTACTTTCCCAACAACTCATAATGCTTCGGCAGTTGGCTGACAGACCTCGAACAGTCTTCGACATATTCGACACCGAAATCCTGAAGCTGCAATTGTTCACCCGCAGGTAGGAAGAACAACGTTATCAAAATTCTGATTCCCGGTGGTATGTCTCGAGATAGATAGAGAGATAGATAGATAGATAGATAGATAGATAGAGAGAGAGAGAGAGAGAGAGAGAGAGAGAGAGAGAGAGATAGAGAGAGAGAGAGAGAAAGGGTGGGGCGAGGAAGGGATTAAAATAGGGAGAGTTGCAGAAATGGAGAGAGAAAGAGAGAGAGAGAGAAAGAGGTAGATAGATAGGTAGGTAGAGAGAGAGGGAGTGAAGGGAAAATGATAATTAATAAGAGGAAGAAACGAATTATAAGAGGAAACGATCGGAAAGCGGTAGAGAGCAGACGACAAGAGTGAAAGAGAGGCAAAGAGAGGAGAAGATTACAAAGATGCACCCGCGAAATTGATTGCCAAGCAACTAACAGGTGACGTAGGCGATCTATATAAAGCTGAATGACGTCATGGTTCTTCATGATGACAACAGTGATTCGTGTGACGTCATATCTTTTATGATGTCATGTCTTTTATGACGTAATAGACTGCACGTCGATGCGTTTAGGGAGAGGATGTGTAGACGAGAGGGCGCAAGAAGAAGATGGAGAGAAAGATAAGGAAAACAAGAAGAAAAGTCTTGCAGTAAAACATTAAAAGATTATTGAAACATGCACACACACACACACACACACACACACACACACACACACAGATGAGTAGATAAAGCAATGCAAAGAGACGGTAAAGAAATCCAACGTCAGAGTCAACTGAAAAAGGGTAAATGAAATATTAAATAATGAATGAATAAG
>BOPN01002076.1:155000-157500 GCA_017312705.2 Penaeus japonicus | reverse complement strand
TGATAATAAGATTGACCTGTATTTACATATGAATAAGTCTGATAATAAAATTTGTAGTGAAAATTACTGATGGTAACAGCCATGATGACAATGATAATGATAAGAAGAAAAACAATAGAAAATAATAATTATGATAAGAATTGTGATAATAATGTTGGTAATGATAATTTCAATGAAATGTTCATATTAATAGTAATGAATATCAATAGTAATGATCATGATGATGACCATAACTATTGAAATAATGGTTTGTAAGAATGAGATTTATAGTAATAGTTATTATGTCATATTTTGATATATGATATAACAGTAATGATATTGGTAATAAGGATAATGATACTGATAATGAAAACAATAACAGTAATATTGATAACAATTATAGTTGCAATGTTGATTTTAATGATAATACTGCTTCAGGTGCTCCTACAACTGGTAAGGGTCATAATGATAGGTGATAATATGCAAATAACACACGCACACGCACTCACACACACACATACACACACACACATACACACACACACACACACAGACACAGACACAGACCCCCATCCTTCGAGGAACCGTGGCTGAAGCGCTGGAAAAAGACTCCGGAAGCAAGGCAGAGGCGCGGGAGGAGCGACCGGAAGCGACAGAGGAATCATGTGTCTCACGATACATTGGCTGCTCCTTCGCCATCATTATGTTGTGTTCCTTCGCCGTCGTTATGTTGTGTTCCTTCGCCGTCGTTATGTTGTGCTCCTTCCCTGGTCTCTTCCTCGCTCTCCTGCCGCCGTCGGCCTCCTTCCCGACGTCCTTACATGTGTTTCCTTCGCCGTCTTAGATTCCGTTCTCTCTCTCTCTCTCCCTTCTCAAGCCTTCCAGCTTTATTTTTCTATAGTTCTTACTCTTATCATGTTATTGATCTATTTGAACTTTTTCTTGTCCCAAGATGTTGCACTTTCGTATGTTTTTTTTTTTTTTTTTTTACTTCGATCCTTCTGGAGCGTTTGCTTTAACTCTTATAGTCCTTTTTTTCTGCGGACATATATTTCGTCTTTCATTACTCCTTATTCATTATTTGTTACTATTCATTCTTTTATCATATCTCATTACTATTTATTCTCATGTCATTTTCATTATCCTTCATTCTCATGTCACTTTCACTTCTGTTTATAACTTTAACGTATTTAACTTTAATTTCTCATCCATATTCATTGTCCGGGTCATATAAATGGTAGCGTTTGGCCTTTTTCATGAAGAGTTTAAGCCCGAGAGTCAAACATGCTGATGTTGCTTTATAAATAATTTACAAAATAAAACGAAATAAAATACTCGACTTATAATAAAATATCCAATTTAGTAAAAGAAGAAAAAAAAGAAAGAAAAAAACTTACATGAATATGATATAAAAACAACAACTCAACATAAACTGCCTTCTCTGTAGCCACCGTCTCACAGAAAATACGTAAAAATAGATAAAAGATAAACACTTAAAACAAAGTAAGAATGATTATTTAAGGATGATTCACCCTTTCTATAATGTCGTCTCTAGTCGGAGAGGCGGTTCTGTCCCTATTGTTCTCACTTGCGCGCGCACACACACACACACACACACACTCACGCATACACACACACGCATACACGTATGTGCATTATGCATTTTCAGTTGCGCAGTCACGTCATCGTAAATCGCAAATAAGTAAATAGAGCGCATTTTTCTTGTGCTAACTCGCGTGCGTAGTTTCTCGATGCGCAAGTATATCAACATATAATTAACAAGTACATTACTGGGAATGGCAACGCTGTATCAATCAGATCCTTGTCTCCATCTGCGCAGCCGCACAGATGGCAACCCTCGCTTCTTACGCCCAAGAACAGTCGTTTTCTTTACGGGGAGGCTTCGGAAAATCCCTTGCTAAACTTCGACTAAAACTCTTAAATAATAGCCGAACTTTTTCTCTTCTTGTGTCATTTTCTATTAATCTGTTTTGTTTTTACAGATGGAGAACGGGTTTCCCGCTTTCGCAATGGTAAGCTGGACTCATGTTATGCATATATATACAGCAATAACACACACACACGTATGTGGGTGTATATAGATATTCATTACATGTGTGTGAAATGAATATGCTACACATACTGAGACATGAAGACACACACACACACACACACACACACACACACACACACACACACGCGCGCGCGCGCGCGCGCGTACACACAAGGATCAACAAGATAAATGGGCTAGATATTTCATATCCTTACCTTATCTATTTACACAAACACACGAATACATGTTAGAAGCAAAATAGAAACCTACTCCTATCTTAACACATAATAACATATATATATATATATATATATATATATATATGTATATATATATATGTACATATATATATATATATATATATATATATATATATATATATATATATATATATATATATATATATATATATATATATGTATATACATATATGTATATATATATATATATATATATATATATATATAT
>BOPN01002076.1:137500-147500 GCA_017312705.2 Penaeus japonicus | reverse complement strand
CTCCTCATGGCCTCCTGTTTTCCTCGGTTCTTTGGGTGTTTTCCCTGTTAATTGTTATTTTGCTATTCGCCTCCCTTGCTTATTCCCTCTGCTTCTCTCGCTATCTCTCTTTTTTTTTTCTTTTTTCCCCATTAGTTTATACTGCGCGTCCTGCTTGTGTCTTTGAAATTAGCCTTGAGTTCCGTAATTGCTGAATCATCTGCCAAGTGACTTCGACGACTTAATTCTAAGCTTCTTCTACGAAATATCTTTATGACGTATAAACATGGTGTTGTGCCGATGTAAAAATGTGAAAAAGGTTTACTATGACCTTTTTTTCTGTCAAAATAAACTAATCAAAAGCAGCTGTGTCGTTCCTTCAGGAAATCCTTCCCAGCGCTCCTCTGTGCCTGCTTTTGACAGCCAGCGGCCGAGCCCCGACGAGTCCTGGCTCTGTTCTCCTCAGCCGTGATGGAGGGCCAGGCCATCGAACGCACACACACACACACACACACACACACACACACACACACACACACACACACACACACACACACACACACACACACACACACACAAACACACACACAAATACATGATTTGAAACAAACGCATGATTTCACATGCACACAATGATGATGATAATAATAATGATATTGATAATGATAACAATAAAGACAAAATAACAAGAACAATAATAATGCCATTAGTAAACAGTAATAGTAATAATGATAATAATGATGATAATTATAAGATTATTATCATTATCATCATAATTATAATGATAATGATGATGATTATTATTATTGTTATTACTCCTTATTGTCATCAATATCATTATCTTCATCATTAATAATAACAATGATACTAGTGCTTTTAATACTAATGTTTTTTATAATACCAACAGAAATTATGAGAAACATGATAGCGATAATGATAACAGTAATGATGATAAGGATACGAATAATGATGATATTAGTAGTAACAACAAAGGAAACTGATATGATAAAAATGATAATCATAATAAGTATAAAAATAAGGATAGTGATGATGATAATAATGATGATGAAATTATGATGACAATAATGATAATGATAACTAGGAATAGCGATGAAAAGAATGAGAATGATAATAACAATGATAACGATAGTAATATCACTACTGATAATTGATAATGATGATGATGATTATTACAACAACAACAGTAAAGATAATGTTGCAATGATAATAGAAATCCTTCTCCTCCTCATCAGCATAATGATAATAATCATAATGATAATAATAATAATAATAATAATAATGATAATGATAATTCTAGTAATGATAATAACAGCAACAATAATAAGGATACTAATGATAACAACACTAACATGAACAATACTAATGATAATGATAATAGTCAATATGATAATGATGCAATAATAATGGTAATAACTACGATGATGATAATGATAATGGTAATAATGATGATATTAATGATAACAATAACAATGATAATGATAAAAATAATAATGACAATAATGATAATAATAATGATAACGATGATGTTATGATAATGGATGATAATAATTAATGATAATAAAATGATACTGATGATATGATAACAATAATAACAATTGTCATAATAATAACGATGATGATAATACTGATGCTAACAATAACTACATTGATGACGATAACAATAACAATAATTATAATGATAGAAAAAATAATAATGATAAGGATAAAAAGAATAAGAATAGTAATCACACTATCAGTGATAGTAATAATAATAGTAATAATCATGATAATTAAGGTAATAATGATAATGATGATAACAATTACTTTTTTTCTGAGCCACAAAAACGGCAAAACCATCAAAACGGAGATTCGTTTTCACCACTTTTGTTCTCCATCTCTCTCGCCTCATTATCACTGCAAAAGCATTTGCCATTGCCATAAAATAGATAACAAGTTCTTCAGTCCCTTTTCGACATGGATGATCTTAGCTGTTCGAGAAATATTGCAACAATCTGCATGGTTCTTTTATAAGTGTAAAACTTTTAAGTGAAGATATTCGCATGAGCTTCGGCTTGAAAGATGCGCAGAAGCAGCATTCAAAAAAGGCAAACCGGCAAGAGCTTCTGGTGATGAAGAAGATGTATCAACCAGAATCAAGGAACTGGAAACTGAATTGTAAGAATACCAAGGAATGAATGAGGCGAAGGAGCAGAAAAGATCAGAAAAGAGCAGTGCATGAGGGTAAAACAGAGGGATTTATTCTTGCAGGATTAATCACTCTCAATCAGAAATGATCAATCCCAATTTTATGGAATGGAGCCGACCCAAAACGTAGTATATGAACAAACATATACTGCTGACAACCTAATCTCTGGGTGACCTGTTTAAGCAGCCACAGAGTGAAACGAGCCACGATGGAATGGGTCACTATCTCTATTGGAAACGGACTCAATTCTACGGGAGAGAAACACCAAGCACAGGTACTAGTATTCGCCACGATGTTATTAAATCTGGGGCTTTAACATTAACACTAACAGGAGAATAAAAGCAAATATAACAGACACTGTTACCCATGATGCTGAAAATAATCTTTCTTATTGCTTATCCAAACTGACTTGAATGTTATTGTAAAACAATCTGAGAAATTTGCCAAATGTAAGGATTTTGAAAATGAAATTACCAGAATGTGGAATATGAAAACCATAAGAAAAGATCCCAGTAAAGTAAGAGTACCTGACCTCATTAAAAAAAAATAAAGAAAAAATGAATCTTTGTAAGCACAGAACACACCTTCATGGATGTTTATTTACGTAAATGATTCTATTGGTGTTTTTAAGATAAAATATTATGCCGTGAAAGCATATCCAATCTTAAGTGTTATGTTAATAACAATAGTAAGATAATAATCATATCAACATTGATGATGATAATAAACATAATAGAATAAGGTTAAGGATAATAAACATAATAAATGATAATAATGACAACAACAACAATAATGATAATAGTATTTATTTTAACAATAATAATAATAATGATAATGGTAAAAATGATAAAAATAATGATGATGATGACTGCTGATAAAAATAATGATAATGCTTATAATAATAACAAGTGATGATAAAAAAAAAAAAAAAAAAATAATGGTGACAATGACAATAAAGATGATAATAATACCGATGATAACGATGGGAATGATAGTAACAGTAGTATCAGCAGTCACAACAATAAAAATAATTATAATTATACTGATAATAATAATAATAATGTTAATGATAATGATAATGAGGGCCATTCTAATAATAATAATAATAATAATGATAATGATAATGATAATGAGGGCCATTCTAATAATAATGATAACAATCAATAATAACAACTTCAACAGCAGTTATGATCATCATCATATCTTGCCGCTCCATCTCTCAAGCCAACTTCGGGTAGTGTCATTGACGACCTTCAGGTCATTGTCAGTACAGGTTGTGCTCCATTGTTTGAATCTCGGCTCCACAAGGGCATTCTGGGTTGACTGAATGCCCCCATTTTACCATATTTTCCCCAGTTCTAGCCACTTTTGCCCTTGCTCTATTGAGTGTTACCCATTGCACGCGGGGCAACTCTGTGCCAGGTGGTAGGCAGTCGCTTGGGTCTGGCAGTGCAACAACATTCGTAGTATGTGGATCTATTTCATTCCACTTTGATATCCTATATGATTGTGGAGTTATATTAGGGAGACCAGCCACTGCTGTGAAACTCCTATGTGATTTTAAGCGTTTTGCAACTTCCTGATGGTTGTATAGAGGGTGCCTTGTGTCGCTTAGTTGTAACAGTTATGCGTAACAGTTATGATAACAATATGCAATAATCATAGTCATCATCACGGCATGCACTGTTGCTGAACCTAAATAATTGGAATTTCTCTTCATCATTATTGTCATAATGGTTTGTATCATTGTTATTATTACCATTATTATCAATAATTATTCATAATTGGCATTTTCCTTCGAATATTTTGCATTTTGCTGTTCCTGCTCTGATTCTTCGTATGGTTATAATCATCACAATCAATAGTGCAATTATTGTTATCCTCATCGCCAATATCATTATCACTGATGTGAAAATTTATGTTTATATATATATATATATATATATATATATATATATATATATATGTATATATATATTTATATATATATATATATATATATATATATATATATATATATATATATATATATATATATATATATATATATATATAAAGTTTTACCTTTAATCTGCATTTTCTTTGGCAGACACCTTCAAAGAAAATGAAACCACAGAGAGGGTAACACTTTTATTTTACTCTGGAGATTCGTATAGACATCCACACAGTTACATGTGAGCACACACACTCATACCGCACATTCACACGCACAAACGCCGAAACATTTATATCGTATGTTCATATTCCTAAACACACACACAACGCACATATACTGTCTCTCCCTCTCTTACATACACATACAAACGCATCGCTCATGCATACATGTGCACATACAAGCATACACATAGCGCACCTACTCACGCTCAAGCATCTACATCAAGTAGAAACAAAGTGGCTTGAAAAGGCTCGCTAGTTTGTAATTTTACTAATAAAAAGAAATATCAATCTAGGAGTGATATCAACCATTACAACACCAGAAAAAATGATACACAATACTTTGCAACATATTTAAATTTCTATATACACATATAACATATTTCACCGTACACAGATATACATGGAAGTTATCTTAGTTCATCACGAACCATATCACAATACAATATATACAGAGATGTATACTACCATATGATACACATGAGTCAGTAACATTTTAAGTTAACAGAACAACGCATAGATCCGTGCCTTGTCATAAGCACCGATTAACTCTAACAAAAGTACTAGATAACATTATAACAACCTTGGCCCTGCTCGGCATAGAAGTCTCAGTGTAAAATAAGCGTTAACTTCCTCTGTCATCCGGGACTCAGTTCAGCATCCGGTATCCCATTTCGAACAGCATCACGTGCTTATATAATTCACAAATAACAAATAGCACAATTATCATGGTCATCGACAGACAGACAATACTCTTACAGTTGAACATATTGTCCTTGATAAACAGATCAGTGACGATACTTATGGAAGGTAAAGCTTAAACCCTAAAGCTTGACGCAAATGCCCCCACAACCCGTGGAGGCTTGCTTCTCTCCCTCTCGTATGATTATGGTGCGAAATGGATTCCCTGCATATATATAGCACTTAATGAATTGTCTATTATTAGTTCACAATCATGGTTAAAATCAAAAGAAAAACCTTTGATGTGACAATAAACGCAAGTTCACCGAAAGAGTTTGGTCATCTATTAAAAATATTTCCATTCCTCGATTAGGTATATATTAGGAAAAAGCGTGTCTTATTCATATCCTTACGACAAACACCTGATGTAAAATGACCCGGTCTTGAAATATGTACACATTTTAATTTCATATTTACACACAAGTTAAAACACACACTCCGGCCAGGGAAAGGCATTTTTCGTTACAGATCAAAGTATATTCCTTAGTTTGTATTAGTTATTTAGCAAATTTTATCAGTATCACGAGATTTATTGCTATGATTGTGAACACATTCTCCACCATGAAAATTGTTATTTTTGTCAATAAAATTATCACTAGATTTTGCAATTATGGCATCAGCTAGCATTGTCATTGTTGTCAACACCACTTTTTGGTACCATGACCAATGATGATCATTTGTATATCACATCACACACAACAACAGAAGTTCTTATATTCGGAAATGTCTTATTGTACTCTTCGATCAAATAGTTATGCTAACATTACCAGTTCCTTTGTCTGAACTGTAACTCGCATACCAAATTGTATTATCACATTGCTGTAATCCATTCTGTGAACGGATCTCATAGGGTAAAACACGTCATGTATAATGAGTGTTTTTATCACTAATAGCTGCCTTTCACTTACAGTAAATTTATCTTCACAGTTTAAGTATTTTCATCTACGATTCTCTTAGCTGTCCACTTCAAAAACTTCACGATTTCGGGGTTTCACTCGTGGCAGTCAGAAGTTTGGCAAACGCCCCGTTTTCCTTCCTGGCGAGTTCCTTTGGGTCTCCGTCTTCTACAAGGTGCCCGTTTTCTAATACGAGCACACGGGGATACTCAAGGAGACTGCTGACACCGTGCTGGAGAGGGGCAAAAAATAGGCATTTAAAAAATGTACGTTGTGATTATGGAGATGGTTTGTACAAATGTGAACTAAATAGGAAATATAGGAAAATTTCACGTATAAGATTTTTCTACAAACAAATAAGTTTATGAATATAATATAAATACAAACACAAATATATCTATCTATCTATCTATCTATCTATCTATCTATCTATCTATCTATCTATATATATATATATATATATATATATATATATATATATATATATATATATATTAGGTAGTAAACAAATTGTCTAACATAACTACATAAACATGTTTTGCATCCCTAAAGATATATGAAAACAAATATACAGACATGAAGGCAGGCAGTCTGGTAAACCAACCAATCGACAAATAAATATCATAGCAATTATCAAAGAACGAACGCGGCGAAGTCGATCAGTTTTAACTCGAAGATGCTGCAGGCAGCCCCCCCTCCCCCGCCCGCCTCTCACGCCCGCCACCGGTGAAGAAAGCGAGATTTGATTCTCCTAATGGAGAAAGAGGGCGCGGGCGAGGGTACCTATTGCTTTTCTCTCTACGTCCTCTTTAGCGTCATGCGTTTCTCTCCCCCCTCGTTTCCATGCCGACGGTTTTAAACTGAATACATTCATGGATTTAGACCAGGCTCAGCAGACAGCGATATTAGATTCTTTGTAACTCTATTAAGGTTAGTGTGATTGAGTGAAAATGTCGGTTGGTCAGCGAGAGCGATAGATGGAAGGGAATTTCGTCTCGTATTCTGGCTGTCGTCCGGCATGGCTGAGGCACCAAGAGAGCAACACAAAACGTGGGAATGTTGTTGATACAAGAAAAGGAAAAAAAAGTTGAAGAAAGAAAATGAAGGGAAAATGTCCATGTTTTCAAAACCAATACCAATAACAACAGCATTATCAGCAACAATAGGGTCAGGAAAAAAAAAAATAAATAAATGCTAGTATTTATATCACCTATGAAATTAAACAAATAGCAAATGTAGAGATGGTGCCATGGCTAGAGGCAGCTTGAGATGTACCAACAACCGCTATGGAAATGACGTCACAAATGAAGAACAATGACAGCAGCATCGCCAGCACCCACAGCCAAATACAGTCCATATCGCTGAACAGAACCACACGAGAGTCAAGGCCACGGGGGCGGGGGGGGGGGGGGGGGGGCAAAGGAAGCTCCTCCAGGGGCGCCGCGCTGGCTGCCCTACCTCCAGCCTCAGTCCAGCGCAGTGGCGAGGGCCGTGGCATGGCTGAGGGTCGCTTCGGCATAAGGCACTAACGACAAGAAGACCCGCCGTAGAGTGATGACGCTGGCGTGGCCGCGCAGCATAGACAGCAACAAGAACAGAGGGACCTGCAAGGGAGCGCCTACCGCAATGGTGATGACCGTGGCGTGGCTGAAGGCGGTCTTGAGCGCCAGGTGCAGCGCCCTCTCGGTGGCCGCGTCCAGCGCCGACGTCGCCTCGTCCATGACCAGCAGCGAGGAGCGTCGCAGCACCGCCCGCGCCACGCAGAACAGCTGACGTTGTCCCGCGCTGAAGCTGCTGCCGCCCTCGCCCACCTCGCTCTCTGCGGGCGGAGGGGAGGGGAGGGTGAGTGGTGCGGGAAGAGGAGGAAGGCGGGGAAGGAGAGGGTAAGAGATGGAGAGGGTGAGGGAAGGGCAGGGGGGAGGAGTGTGGGAGGGGAATGGGTAGGGGGGAGATGTAGGAGAAGATACGGTGCGGGAAGAAGGGGAGGAGAAAGGGGAAATATAGAGAATTAAAAGTATGGAAAAGGAACATATGTGGAAGGGGAGGAGGGAAGAACACACGGTGGCAGATGTTGGAAGAAAATGGTCGACCGTAAAAATGAAATTATTCATACACAGAGGCTTCATTATGGAAAAAATCGGATTGCATTCTATCTCTGCCCCCCCTCTCTCTCTCTCTCTCTCTCTCTCTCTCTCTCTCTCTCTCTCTCTCTCTCTCTCTCTCTCTCTCTCTCTCTCTCTCTCTCTCTCTCTCTCTCTCTCTCTCTCTCTCTCTCTCTCTCCCTCTCCCTCTCCCTCCCTCTCCCTCTCTCTCTCCCCCCCCCCCTCTCTCTCTCCTCCTCTCTCTCTCTCCTCCCTCCTCCCTCTCCCTCTCCTCCTCCTCCTCCTCCTCTCCTCTCCTCCTCCTCTCCTCTCCTCTCCTCTCCCCTCCCCCTCCTCCTCCTCTCCCTCTCCTTCCCTCCTCCCCCCACCCCTCTCTCCTCCCTCCTCTCCTCTCTCTCTCCTCCTCTTCTTCCCCTCTCCTCCTCCTCTTCCTCCCTCTCCTCCCTCTCCTCCCTCCCTCCATCTCCATCTCCTCCCTCTCCCTCCCTCCCTCTCCCCTTCCCTCCCTCCTCCCTCCCCCCCCCCTCTCCCTCTCCTCTCCCCTCCCTCTCCATCTCCATCTCCCTCTCCCCCTCCTCCTCCCTCTCCCTCTCCCTCTCCCTCTCCCTCTCTCTCTCTCCCTCTCTCTCTCCCTCCCTCCCTCTCCCTCTCCCTCTCTCTCTCCCTCTCCCTCTCTCTCTCCCTCTCCCTCTCCCTCTCCCTCTCCCTCTCTCTCTCTCCCTCTCCCTCTCCCTCTCCCTCTCCCTCCCTCTCCCTCTCCCTCCCTCTCCCTCTCCCTCCCTCTCCCTCTCCCTCTCCCTCTCCCTCTCTCTCTCTCTCTCTCTCTCTCTCTCTCTCTCTCTCTCTCTCTCTCTCTCTCTCTCTCTCTCTCCCTCTCTCTCTCCCTCTCCCCCCCCCCCCCCCCTCCCTCCCCCTCCCCCCCCGAGGCCGAGCCGGAGCCGCGGCGGGTAAGGACTCACCGAGCGCGGCCGGCATGGAGGCGATTAGCGGCTTGAGCTGCGCGATCTCGAGTGCGAGCCACAGCCGCTCGTCGGGGTGCTGGCCGAGGGGGTCCAGGTTGAACCTGCGAAGAGAAGCGTTTTCAAGGCGAGCGAAGGAAGCGGCTCTCGAGACCGGGAAGGGCCGGGCGAGAGGTCGCCGTCCGCCCTTTTGTGATTCGACGGGCGACGCTATCGCCTTGAGCTTATGATTATTTTATTATTTATTATGATTATTTTATTATTGTTATTATTTTATTATGATTATGCTTATGATTAGGTTGTGTTCGACTGTTATTAGTTTTACAGCATATTTTTCGGTCCCTCCTTCTCTTTCTCCTTCTCTCCCTCTCCTTCTCCCCCCCTCCCACTCCTCTCCCTCCCACCCCCTTCTCACCTGACGGACCCGTGGAAGAGATGCGTGTCCTGCGGAATGACCGAGATGGAAGCCCTGAGGACCTGCAGAGGAACGCCGAGGATGTTGGTCCCGTCGAGCAGGATTCGGCCGCGGGAAGCCTCCACGATCCTGTACAGGCTGAGGATGAGCGAGCTCTTGCCACTGCCCGTCCTGCCGCACAGCCCGACCTGCCGAGACACCGTCGGGAGTGTTTCATGAAAGTGGGGTCGGATTTTGGGATTTTGCGTTACCGGGAAATAGGACATTAAATGGTTACTTGCATTGGGTAATCGGGCGAACCACCGTAATGGATGAATTGTTTGAATTGTCTCTTTATTCCCTCTATTCTATCTATTTTTTTTTCTCTCTCTCTTTCTTTCTCTCACTCTCTTTCTCTCTCTACCTCCCTCTCTCTCTCTCTCTCCTCCATCTCTACCTCTCTCTCTCTCTCTCTCTCTCTCTCTCTCTCTCTCTCTCTCTCTCTCTCTCTCTCTCTCTCTCTCTCTCTCTCTCTCTCTCTCTCTCTCTCTCTCTCTCTCTCTCTCTCT
>BOPN01002076.1:125000-127500 GCA_017312705.2 Penaeus japonicus | reverse complement strand
CTTTAGAGTTCCTTGGCGTCCTGCAGACCTTTCCTCTTCCTCCTGCTCTCCCTTTACCCCCTCCTCCTCCCCCACGTAGAACCCCCAACGGCCTGAGGGTGATGGGGGTTTTGGGGGTCCTCGGCCCCTCCACCTCCTGCAGACTCAGGAACTCCTGCAGGCGCCGTGTGCTGTTCTGTTGACGGCGGAAGAGTTAGGAGCCCGGCACTCGCTTTAGAACCATCAGTATAGCAGTGAACGTCATTTGGCAATGCCTTCGCAAGCATTATAACGATGGGGATCGCCAACAGTATTCTCCTCCTCCTCCTCCTACACCTGCTCCTCCCCCTTCTCCTCTCTTCCTAGTCCCCCCATGCCCCTCCCCTACCTTGGCCCTGATGGTGTGCGAGACGATGATGGGCAGGATGAAGAGCGGGACCGTCAGCTGGTTGAAGAGCGCCAGGCCGGAGAAGACCCTGGCGGGCTCCAGCGCCACGTCCTCCAGTATGGAATACAGGCCGAAGGTCACAAGGGACACCAGCACGCCAGAGCCCTGGGTCAGGAAGGCTGTCGGGGTCAAAGGACGAGTGAATTGGGGGCACGACCGGAGGAGGTCACGGAAGAACAAGGAATGGTCTAAAATGGAGCGGCAATTTCACTCATTTTACTAAATGACTCAGAAGCCAAAGCTACTATCCTTGGAGACACTCCGCTTTGTCTGACTCTTCAAAGAATTCATGATAATAACATATAAATAATTTGAGTAAAACAAAACAAATTGACGAATTCTATGCACAAATAAATAAACTAATCAGTCGATAAAAATAAACATGATGAATATATACTTATAAAAAAAACAACTAGAAAGACAACCAAATCCGAAAAGATGCGTTCTTTCTTGCAACACGTCCTTCATCCTCACGGGACCCTCCCACCGGGACCCTCCCACCCCACGCCCTTACTCACTCATGAGGGCGCGGTAGATGGAGTCCTTGTAGAGGAGATGCAGCTCTCTCTCCCGAATGCTGGTGACGCGCCGGATGAACACGTCCTCCCATGCGTGCAGCTTCACCAGCTTGATTCCAGTCACCAGCTCGTGGGTCTGCCGCAGGCGGTCGTCACTCACGTCCTGCGGGAGGAGGCTTGTGAGCTGGCTTGGCGAAGGAGCTTAGTGAGCTGGCTAGGTGTGGTTTAGCGGGCTCTAATGTGGGGATGGGCGAGGGAGGCGTGAGGGGGAAGGGAATCGGTTCACGGGATCAGGTGGAAGCATCGAAGACTCCTTAGTGAAGTTCTTTCTAACAATTAGCAAAGATTCCAGAGTGGGGGACGGGAGAGAGAGTGTATGGACTCTGGGACCTTGGCTCACCTTTTATTTTCAAGCAGTTTCTATATCATTTCATTACATGCACACACACATACACACACACACACACACACGCACACACACACACACACACACACACACACACACACACATACACAAACACACACACACATACGTACATTTTATCTATATCAGTGGTTCTGACCCTCTGTTCCGCGGAACCGTAGGCTTTTGTGAGACATCACCGTTCACGTTCAACAAAAGCAAAATAAGAAAATAAGAAATAAGACAATTAGCTGTTATTATGCACTGACTATATATACGCTATGCACAGATATTAGGGCACCACGGAACAACACTCGTAATAGAGCTCTGCTGCTTGAAAAAAGAACCACTGTTCTATATATATAGTTATACAAACGTATGAGTGTGCGACAGTGCAAGTGTATACGATGCTGATAGCGCTCCTATAATTCTCAATTAATCAATAATCAATAATTTGTACAGCATTGCTCACATGTAACGAAATGAATGGCAAAAGAGCTCGTGTTGAGTGAGCCACTGATCCCCTAAAATCATCAAACGAAATATCTTCATGCTTATGTAAGTGTGTTTCCACTACATCCGTGTTCACGAAAGGCCTTCACCAGCGGGCTCTCAAGCTCGAGGTCTCACCAGGAAGTTCTTGTTGACGGCGGCGATGTTCTTGCAGAGGACGAACTGCAGCGGCGTCAGGAAGAGGATTCCGGTCACGGCTGCCACCACGGCCGAGACGCCCAGCTGCCTCCACAGCAGTGCCAGGATCACGCCAATCTGGGGAAGGTGGTGGTGGGGGGGTGGAGGGATGTGTGTGAATAGGATGTATTTTAACATGTTATAGTACAATATGTTTTACATAATACAATTCAGTATAATTGGACGTGCGACAAAATACAGTAGCAAAAACGCAAGAACACTCTACTATCCTTTAAAGTTAGGAACTATACTCTTTGGGACTCTAAAGCTTTCTTTGCCTCGACCTAGTCATTTTTGCACAGGCACCGAGGATCTCTAATTTATGGTCATCTTTGAAGTTTGTTCAATGTTACCACAGTTATGACGTCATTAAAAGTGCTTTGGAGTCAGCCGAGACGCACAAACCCGTGAGAGTCTAAATCCAATGCAGCCTAAACGGGAGGCTGGACTGCCCGACGCAGC
>BOPN01002076.1:115000-117500 GCA_017312705.2 Penaeus japonicus | reverse complement strand
ATAAAAAATCATAATAATAAGAATGCTAACAATAATAACGATACTACTAATAATAAAACTAATACTAATAATAATGATGATAATAATAACAATGATAATAATATTGACAATAATGATAATGCTAACAATGATAACAAAAATAATGATAATAATGACAATCTCTCAACAGGGAAGCTCCCCCCCCCCCCCCCCCGCTGACCCGGGCCAAGATCAAGGCAATGGCGACCTGAATATAGATCCAATACTGATTCTCATTGCAAGGAACACGCCGTCTCTTGGTTATTGTTGTTATTATTATTATCTCTATCATTGGTGTCAATTGTTAATTTTATCCTTCTTATCTTTATCATCATTATTACTATCAATATCATTCTTCATATTATTATCAGTGTCATTATCATAACTGACATTATTATTGTCATCATCACCATCATTATCATTATGATTATTGTTATTCTCATTATCGTTATTATTATCATTATTATTATTATTATTATTATTATCATTATTATTATCATTATTATTATTATCATCATTATGTTATAATCATCATTACTATTACCATTGTCATTATCTTTACTATCATCATTATTATTGTCATTATCATTATTACTATCGTTATTACTGTTATTATCACTAACATTATTAATACGAATATTATCATAATCTTTATCATCATTATCAACACTACCATTCTCATTCTCATTATTACCATTATTATTATCAATATGATAAAAATGATAAGGATAGTAATAATTAATAATAAGAATATTATTATCATCTTCAGCGCTATCATTATCATTTCTCATATTATCAATATAATTCTTAAGATCTTTATAGCCCACATTGTATTACTAGATGTAGCCTTTTCATTCAGAAACACAGAAATCAACTGAACAAACACAAAGCAATGTCCAGTATGAGCTCCAAAAGAGAAAGAAATACAGTCCTCTTACTCGAAATAGTTTTGGCTTTTTACTGATTGTGCTTGCATTACCCGGAAGCAGCGGTTTCTTGTTTTCCTTGCGCACTTCTGCGTTCCTGGTTCGTTTGTTGTGTTTCTTCAGGTTAAGTCTGATCTGCCGCTTGCCTGTCTGCTTGCCTTCCTGTCTGCTTGCACTCGCCCGTGCATGCTGATGCGGGTTCGGTACAGCGAATTAACGGGAGATCAAGCAGCGAATCTCCTTCGCCAGACTCGGAGGCAGACACGCAACTCGTCCCCGCGAGCGCCGCATCCCCAACATCCTTTGCTCACGCAAGCCTGGCACCATGAGGGTGGCTCTCCGCCCAGCGCGCCCATCTCGCCTCTCGCCCGCCCGGCAGCGACCAAGTGGCGTTTCCTTCCTGTGACACACTTCGGGGTATGAGGGGAAAGGGGGGGGGGGGGCGAGGGATAGGGGAGTGGCGTATGGGAGGGAGAGGAGGGTGACCTTGGCCTCTTTCTGGCCGGACTGTCGCATCTACCGAGCTTCCAGGTCTGCGTCGGTTGTCCTGACACCTTGTGTCTGGCCAATCATTCATACTCCCCTCTTCCTCACTATCCAAATTTGCGCTGACCTATCTGTCTAACTATCCATCAATTTGAGCTGTCCGCATCTCCATACCAACTTACCCACCTATCCCTTTTTCTTTCTGCTCGTTCCACTGCTAGTCTGTTTCAATCTCCCTTTCCCTCCCTTCCTTTCTGTCTCCAACAATTGGCTGCCTCGACCTCCTCCCCCCCCCCCTCGTTGCAGCGCGTTTGTCCCTCCTTACATCTCGCTGCAGGCCAGCTGAAGCGACGACTGGGCTCCGGTGGGGGGCAAGGGGAGTCTCTCTCTCTCTCTCTCTCTCTCTCTCTCTCTCTCTCTCTCTCTCTCTCTCTCTCTCTCTCTCTCTCTCTCTCTCTCTCTCTCTCTCTCTCTCTCTTTCCCTCTCTTTTCCTCTATCTATCTATATTCATCTCCCTTTTTTCTTAATGTTTTTCTCTGTCTCTTTCCTCGCCCTGCCCTCCCCTCCTCTGCCTTCTCTTCCAGAATTACCAAATAGACAGAGAATTTATTTTTTCATCTTACGCAAACTTTATATTTGAACCATAGTCAGTATACAAACAGTAATAAACATATTGTTAAGAGAACATAATCACAAAAGACTAATCCACATTTCATTAAAGACGCGCACGTATGGAAATAACCCACAGGGCGAGCAAACAACTGGACTTTTTACTCTCTGCTCAACGGCCTTCTTAAAGAGGCCCCTCGGCTCTAATGGCATCTTCATGTTCCTCTTGGAGCGAGACCCCAATTAACCTGTGACTCTCGTGGCTTTGTTGTCCTTGTTGTTCGATTTTCTCTTGCTTGTTTGTTGACTCCTTGTGTCGCTAAAGTGAGTTTACATGTCTATGGGTTGTCATTTATGCAGTCATATTGTTTTAGATTATTGATCTTATTTACAGAGTCAAAAACTCATTGTGTCTGTTTTGGCATAAGGAGGTTTGTACTGGCATTTCTTTACTTAGTCA
>BOPN01002076.1:97500-102500 GCA_017312705.2 Penaeus japonicus | reverse complement strand
AGATGGGATAAAAATAGACGTCAGAGCGTGAGGTCATTAAATGCAACAGTTTGTCTTCGAGTTTAGAAGATCTTAAAAAGATCTTGAACCCATCCTCAGCTGCCAGGCAGCGTCCAGAGGTCGACTGTCCGTAGACTTTGATATTTATCAACAGTATTGATAGAATAGCCATTATCATCATCGATGTTATCATTATCATTATTCTAATCGCCATTTTTATTCCTATCGAATGATAAAGAATGCCAAAAACACACTACTGTGCTAATAATAAGGCAGAAATAGTCACTATACACAAAAGCAGATTTATTTGAAAATAAATTTATAAATCCTTTTTCAAATAAATCAATGTTGTGTACAGTGGATTTTACTGCCATAATAATGATAATGGTAATTATATTATCATCATTATCTTTACCTTTACTATTATCATCATTATCATTATCACTACTATTATCATTATCATTATCATCAGTATTATCGTCAGTATTATCATCATCCGTATTATCGATATTTATATTGTTCTTCTTATTGTATTGTTACTTAACATTCCTATACTTTTACCATTATTTCTATATTCCTGTGAAGCCTTGCACCTCGGTTCCATGATCCCGCCGGGCAGAAGAGGAGCGCAGAGAGCAGAGGGCAGGGAGCGCAGAGGGCAGGGCAGGGAGCGCAGAGGGCAGGGAGCGCAGAGAGCAGGGAGCGCAGAGAGCAGGGAGCACAGAGAGCAGGGAGCGCAGAGAGCAGAGAGCGCAGAGAGCAGAGAGCAGGGAGCGCAGAGAGCAGAGAGCAGGGAGCGCAGAGAGCAGAGAGCGCAGAGAGCAGGGAGCGCAGAGAGCAGAGAGCGCAGAGAGCAGAGAGCAGGGAGCGCAGAGAGCAGGGAGCGCAGAGAGCAGAGAGCAGGGAGCGCAGAGAGCAGAGAGCAGGGAGCGCAGAGAGGCCCTTGTCCTTTTTACTCGTGTTCCCGATTCGTCGCATTTATTATGACGAGGCTGCGACCTCCATCGCAAATACCCAGAACTCAGACTTATCCCAGCTGCTCTTATTATTCAATTACCCATTTTTGAAAATGTATCCGCTTTCTTGTCAAGGTCCATTTGAATCTCCCTTTTTCAACTCACTCTTGGCAGAAAACTATAAAGCACCTCATTTTTCTCCGAGAGCTTTCCTCTTTTGGAACCCTCGTCACCCGAACTTACCGCGAGGACACACGTGGATGCGGATACCTCACCTGAGTGTGTGTGTTTGTCTGTTCATCCGTTAGCAGAACTCTTACACCTGGCCATTTATTCATTTACTATGATTACCATCGTTAGTATCATAATCATCATTATTAGCATCACCATTGATTTATTTGATTACCAACATTCTGATAATTTGGTCATCATTATCACCATCACAAAATAGTAATTATCATTACTATTTAGTACCATCACTAATGTCGTCAGCATCATCACCACCACATCATTTCTAGCGGTAACTACGGTCGCGTCCCCTGAAGTAAAACTGGGCATTGCTGAGTTTCCATAGGTCAGCAGTGAGGGTCGCTGAGTGCGGCATTCCTGGTATTCGGAGCAAAGATTATGTTGCTGCTTCTGTGGCAGCCCTCGAGCTGAGTCTGTCTGCGCTAATTGATGTCACGGTGTTGGTACATGTGCTATGGCGCGCGCGCGTATGTGTGTGTGTGTGTGTGTGTGTGTGCGTGTGTGTGTGTGAGTGCGTGTGCGTGTGTGTGTGTGTGTGTGTGTGTGTGTGTGTGTGTGTGTGTGTGTGTGTGTGTGTGTGTGTGTGTGTGTGTGTGTGTGTGTGTGTGTGTGTGTGTGTGTGTGTGTGCACGTTGCCACTTGGCATGTGCACAAGAGGGAGCGGAAGCGATGCACGGTGCCGAGTGGCACAGTGCCAACTGATGCGTTCGAGGGTGTTGTAAGGACAAGGGGAGGGGGGGGGGGGGGTGACGTGATAGACCCATGATCGACAAGTCAGACATATTGCCTCCGGGAATAATGAGGAATGGTTCTTATTGAGAATCGTCTTGCTCAAAATGAGGGACTGGAGACGCGTGGGAAGGGAGGGAAATGTGAGGCAGGAGAAGGCCAGATGAAGCACGGCTAGAGAGAGGAGGGGAATAAAAGAAAGGAGAAGTAGAGCGAATCTGAAGTAGAGAGAAGAAGCGTAAAATAGAAATTGATAGAAGGATAGACGGGAGAATAAGGAGGAGAAACAGGAGGTTGGATATTCAGCTGACAGTCCCCCAGCTGATCAACACTTACCCCTTACATCGTCCCCTTAATCAGAGTGACTTTGTGTGATAGCTGTTTAGCCAAGTAATGTGTGTGTAAAGGGTTTTACGGCCCAGTGAGATTCCCGAGAGAAAGCGCTGGTTGAATCGCTTAATTGATCTTTAAGATATCCAGAAGCCGTTATTTTTTCCTTCTCCTGTAAGTCAGTCCGTTATCCTTCGGCTCAAGAATCCACTCAAGATTTCCGTGCTGTTTTATCTAAATTGTTGTTGTTTATCTACGGGGGAGTCGTAAAGTGTCCGATATTTCGAGTCTGTCCAGTAGCCTTTTATCCAAAAATGTTCGTACGTTTTTTGTTTTTTTTTGTAAGAAAAACATCTTTCAGCCCTATTCTTTGCAAGGGTCATCGTTGGCTCCAGCACCCACACTCGTCTGTCTGGGATAAAATTCCGGTTCTTAGTGATAATTTTTGACTTCGTTCACTAAACCTGATTTCTTTGTGCGACCGGTTTGGCTCACTTGATGCATTTGCTTGTTCGAGTTTGTTTATCGCTGACGTATCTCAAGGGAACACTATTGTACGAACATGTTGTTCTTTCTCTCATTCTCTCTCTTTCTTCTCCGTCACTCCCCTTCCTCTCTCTCACTCCTTTCTCCTCCCTTTTATTTTGCAATCACTCCTTTCTCCTCCCCTTTTCTTTTGCAAAGTTCTCTCATTCTTGCCATCCTTTGCAAGCCTTTCCGCGTCGAAACTTGTTTCCTCCAGAGCAGCTTCTCCCACGAGGGCGCGGCGTCAACCGGGTCACAACTTGTCATAAGGAAACTATTTTGATGCGTGGTCGATCACGGCGGCTCGCTGAGGCCTCTTCCCCCCTTGCAGCCCTGATACCAAAGATAGTTTGTGTCGCTCATTCATTGTGGTATCTTGAACCAACACGTCGCCACGCCCGCTCTGGCAAGGAAGGGTCGGCGACACGGCGCGTTCTGGTTCGCCGCCCTCGGCTTGATGCCCCGACGCCTGTGCTCCGTGGTCCTTATACATTTCCATTGGGCGTTTCTGTTTCCTTACCTTCTTTCTTCACATTTTTCGGTTCGAACCTCCGCTTTCTGTTTCTCCTCTTCCTTTATTTCGATGCCTTTAGTTTTCCACTTTGTTTTTTGCGGTAGTTAGCTAACTTTCTATTTTCTCACTTCTTTCTCTCCTCGTCTTTCACCTCTTCATTTCCTTCCCCCTAACCCTGTAGCCCCCCCCCTCTCCTTGCCCCTGAACAGTCCCTCCTCCTCGACCCAGACATTCGGTCCGTCCAGAGGGCAAGCCTCGGGGGCGGCAGCAGCGGAGGTCAGGCGAGAGGACGGAGAAGGAAGAAAGAGGGAAGAAGTGAGGCAGAGGTAAACGATGCAGAGGGAAGTGGACGAAAGATAGAAGAGAGGGTGACGGAGGGAGATAGAAGAAGTTGGCAAATAAAAGGGAAATAACCAAGGGGAGATAAGGAGACGAAGCAGGAGATGGGGAGAGGACAGAGAAGGGAGAGCAGAAAGGAGAGGGTGGGAATCACGCCCACTCACCCTGTGTTATCTTGAAAGGTTTGCACTCCTGTCCCGCTCGGGCGAGCGCGGTCGCGGCGGGAAAAAGGGCGAACCAAACGATATAGAAAGAGCAGCTGCGATTGCCAGGCCAGAGTTGTTCCTTTGATCCCGTTGCTTATTGTTTTTGGGAAAATGTATTTGTGCAAGTCTCACTACACTAGGGAATAAGTGGAACTCAAACAACAAATAAAGCCTTCGACATAAAGACATGCTACGCTCGACTTCTCTTTCTCACCATTATAATGAAACCGCTAACCAGTTTAAGGTCAGGCTTGACCCTTCCCCCCGAACCCCTTCCCCAACCCCCCGCGAACATGCAGGTACAGGCTGGTCATGCAAGTCTTGCCAACCCCCCTACCCCCTCCACCACCTCCTGTCCTCCTCCTCCTCCCCACCGCTACCATCCTCTCCTCCCACTCACGCCTGCCCTTCCCTTCTTCCCGGGCCGGGTTGTTTAATCGCGCTGACAGAGCGACTAGACATATACATGCACATAAACATAAACTCACTTACGAAAAACACACGTGTATGATAAACACACAATTGTGAAAGAATATCTAAAGAAAATGATTACGGAGACAGTTACCACACTTATCATCATTATTTGCTATTTCCTTTTCATTAGTGTTATTGTTTTCATCCTCATTGTCCTCATTACTACCATCCTTGTCTTCACGACTATCAACTATCAACTATCAACTAGCGACTATCAACGTTGTCATCCTCTATCGCAGTTCCTCCTCCTTCCCTTGCTCCTGGAGGATTTCAAACTTCCTTTTCCTAGAAGACTCAAGAGGAGACGGCGGAGAGGCAGGATCTTCATCGGGTAAACTTCGGTTCCGACAGTGAGAACCGCACACCACGTGGCGATTAATACTGACCAGGGATGGAAGGAAGGGCAGAAAGACAAGGAAGCAAGAGGGAAAAGGAGGGATAATATGAAGCAAAATGGGAAGGGATATCTGATAAATAAACAGTTGTATGCACTTAGGTGACTGAATATCAAATAAACAAAGAGTAAAATGATAAAATCGATAATCCTTTATAGAGATATAAACCGAACAGGGCACGGAGTACGGAGAGAAGCGAAGGAATAAAGCTGAAATGGGAAAAACGAAGAAACACAAACCGAAGGATCATCAGAAGCAAGAACGTTAAGAAGAAAAAGAAATA
>BOPN01002076.1:82500-85000 GCA_017312705.2 Penaeus japonicus | reverse complement strand
GCGAGAGACACAGAGAGAGAGAGAGAGAGAGAGAGAGAGAGAGAGAGAGAGAGAGAGAGAGAGAGAGAGAGAGAGAGAGAGAGAGAGAGAGAGAGAGAGAGAGAGAGAGAGAGAGAGAGAAAGAGTGAGATAGAGAGAGAAAAAGAGAAAGAATGAGAAAGAAAGAGAGACCGACAGACAGACAGGAATACAGAGACAGACAGACAAAGAATGAGAGAGAGAGAGAGAGAGAGATAAAGAAAAAGAGAGAAAGAATGAGAAAGAGGGAGAGAGAGAGAGCAAGTCAGATAGAGAGAGAGAGAAAGAGAGAGAGAGAGAGAGTCAGATAGAGAGATAAAGAGAGAAAGAATGAGAAAGAGAGAGAGATAAAGAGAAAGAGACATAGGAAACGTCAAGTTGGTCCCTACTTGTGGCGCCTCTTGGCACTGCGAGGGCGGGGGAGGGGGGAGGGGGAGGGGAGAGGGGAGAGGGGAGAGGGGGAGGGGTCGATGTGAAGGATATATAGTTGCCGGGAATAACGGGGAAGGACGAGGGATGGAAGAAAGAGAAGAGAGATTAAGAGAGGGTGAAGTAGAGAGTGCGGTACAAAGACATAGGGAGATAAAAAAGGGAAAGGATATATATATATATATATATATATATATATATATATATATATATATATATATATATAGATAGATAGATAGATAGATAGATAGATAGATAGATAGATAGATAGATAGATAGATAGATAGAGATAGAGAGAGAGAGAGAGAGACATACATAAACAAATAGATATACATATAGATATTGATATTTACGTGTGTGCATGTATTGTACATGGCTTGATAGAAAGATAGAAGAGGGCGCGAGAGGGAGTAGGCAGAATAGATGAAAACCCCAACGAGGCACAGAACCGCAATGGCTTCAGCGGCCGAGCCCTTTGCGCTCCAGCACATGATGCAGGACAGAGGAGCGAACCGACACGCGAGCGGTCGTTGTCCTTGCGCCAGTCCGCCAGCCGCGGCAGCACTCCCTCCCGTCCTCCCTCCCTCTCTCCCTCACTCCCTTCCTCCCTTTCTCCCTCCCTCACTCCCTTCCTCCCTCTCTCTCTTTCTCCCTCCTCCCTCCCGTCCTCCCTTCCTCTCTCCCTTACTCCTTTCCTCCCTCTCTCCCTTTCTCCCTCCTCCCTCCCTCCCTCCCGTCCTCCCTCCCTCTCTCGCTCACTCCCTTCCTCCCTCTCTCTCTTTCTCCCTCCTCCCTCCCGTCCTCCCTTCCTCTCTCCCTTACTCCTTTCCTCCCTCCCTCCCGTCCTCCCTCCCTCTCTCCCTTACTCCTTTCCTCCCTCTCTCCCTTTCTCCCTCACTCCCTTCCTCCCTCCCGTCCTCCCTCCGTCTCTCGCTCACTCCCGTCCTCCCTCCCTCCCTCTCTCGCTCACTAACTTCCTCCCTCTCTCCCTTTCTCCCTCCTCCCTCCCTCCCTCCCGTCCTCCCTCTCTCTCTCCCTCACTCCCTTCCTCCCTCCCTCCCGTCCTACCTCCCTCTCTCCCTTACTCCTTTCCTCCCTCTCTCCCTTTCTCCCTCACTCCCCTTCCCTCCCTCCTGTCCTCCCTCCGTCTCTCGCCCACCCCCGTCCTCCCTCCTCCCTCCCTCCCTCTCTCCCTCCCTCCCTTCCTCCCTCTCTCCCTCCCTCCCTCCCTCCCTCCCTCCCTCCCGTCCTCCCTCCCTCTCTCCCTCACTCCCTTCCTCCCTCCCTCCCTCTCCTCCCTCCCTCCCTCCCTCCTCCCTCCCTCCCTCCCTCCTCCCTCCCTCCCTCCCTCCCTCTCTCCCTCACTCCCTTCCTCCCTTTCTCCCTCCCTCTCTCCCTCACTCCCTTCCTCCCTCCCTCCCTCCCGTCCTCCCTCCCTCTCCCTCCTTCCCTCCCTCCCTCCCTCCCCTCCCTCCCTCCCTTCCTCCCTCCCTCCCTCCCTCCTCCCCCCCTCCCTCCTCCCATCCTCCCTCTCGCCTTCACTCCCTTCCTCCCTCTCCCTTTCTCCCTCCTTCCCTCCCTCTCTCTCCCTCCCTCCCTCTCTCTCCCTCCTCCCTCCCTCCCTCTCCTCCCTCCCTCCCTCCCTCCCTCCCTCTCTCCTCCCTCTTTCCCTTTCTCCCTCCCTCCCTCCCTCCCTTCCTCCCTCCCTCTCTCCCTCACTCCATTTCTCCCTCTTCCCTCCTTCTCTCCCTCACTCCCTTCCTCCCTCCCTTTTTCCCTCACTCCCTTTCTCCCTCCCGTCCTCCCTCCCTCTCTCCCTTTCTCCCTCCCTCCCTCTCTCCCTCCCTCCCCCCTCCCTCCCTCTCTCTCTCCCTCCCTCCCTCCCTCCCTCCCTCCCTCCCTCCCTCCCTCCCTCCCTCTCTCCCTCACTCCCTTCCTCCCTCTCTCCCTTTCTCCCTCCCTCCCTCCCTCCCTCCCTCCCTCCCTCCCTCCCTCCCTCCCTCCCTCCTCCCTCCCTCCCGTCCTCCCTCCCTCTCTCCCTCACTCCCTTCCT
>BOPN01002076.1:47500-50000 GCA_017312705.2 Penaeus japonicus | reverse complement strand
TACCAATTCTATGGTTTCTTAATTTGTTATGAAGAATTTTGTGATGGACGCTGTTAAAAGCTTTAGAAAGATCGCACACAGTGCGTAAATTTACCTTATTGTTGTCCATGTTATTATAAATTTGGTCAGTAATCTGTAGCAACGCTGTTTCAGTGGATAACCTATTTCTAAAGCCATGTTGAGTTTTAGATAATAAGTTATTGGTCTCCAGGAAATTCATCAATTGAATTGCCACTGCTTTTTCAAGAACCTTAGATAATACTGGAAGTATTGTGATAGGGCGGTAATTATTCATGTCGTCTATATCCCCAGACTTGAAAATTGGTGTTACAATTCCATGTTTCCAAAGCGACGGGAAAACACCAGTTACCAGTGAGGTGTTAATGATGATCGTTATATAAAATGCGATTACCGGTAGACTATCCTTAATAAAGCGCAAAGCAATACCGTCTGCTCCCACCGCATTTGTTTCGCGAAGTTGTTTTATTATTAGGATAATAGTTTCTACGTCTACTGGTTGCGGTCTGAAATCATCAGTTATGAGCCTTGCCTGATCTGTGTTTTGATGTAATGTGGTGCCAATTGTTTGTTCATAAGTAAGTTTTCCAATTTGTGCAAAGAAGTTATTGAAATGGTCGGTGTTATGTGTAGAATTTGTGTAATTATCTGTGTATTGTTTGTTAGGCACTAATGTTTTAACAATTTTCCAAGTTTTATTAGAGTTGTTTTTATTTTCTGCGAATTTATTTCTGAAATAATTAGTCTTTGCCAATTGAATTGATGACTTAACATTTTTCTTTTTTGCTTTATAAATTGCCTGAAGGGCGGGCTCAAGTCTGTTTCTTTTTAGCGCTTGTTGGGAATTATTTCTTTCGGCAATAGCTCTCTTGATGTCATTTATCCATGGAGCAGGGGGACGTCTGACGATTCTTGTCACATAGGGAGGCATCTATGCTGCTTTTTATCACTTCCGTAAGGATGGTTACCTGGGTATCTACATTGTCTGTTGATAAAATATCTAATAGAGTTGGTTCTTTAGATATGATTAGCTCGCATAATGACTGAGGGTCATAGTGATTGAAGTCACGATAAAGCAATGATAAGGCTGACCATTATGATAATCTTCAGATTTATGATTACTGTAACGACAACAACAATGGTAACTGATGATTGTAATAAAAGTTATAATGGTAATATTAATATAGATAATGATAATGAGGATGATAGTGATCATAGTAATGATAATAGTAATGGTAATAATCATAATGATATCAATGATTATAATAACGATATCATTGATGATAACAATAACTATAATTATGATAACAATGGTGACAACTATGATCATTATCATTATTATCATTGTAAAAATGATAATTATTATTATCGTCATTATTGTTATCACTATCATCATCATCAATACTATCATCCATATAAATATCAATATTCCTATTATCATCATTTTTATTGCTATCATTGTTATCATTATTATCATTACCATAATTATTGATATCATTATAGTTATTATCCTTATTGTTATCATTATCATCATCATCATCATTAATGTTATAATCATAATCATCATCATTATTGTTATTTATGTTATTATTATCCACATTATTGCTATTATTAGAATTATTCTGTCAGTCTCTCTCTTGTTCTTTTGACGTAAAACGCGTTAGCATTTGCAAAACCTCATGATTTACCAAATTTGAATGAGGCTGCATGCGCATGATAAATCATAGAGCTTCAGACACACGCGCGCGAATCCCGCAGAACAACACGTCAACAACCAAACGAATCGTCTGTGGCCACACGATTGCCCGGCTGAGTGCCTGATCACGCGAGAGCCACAGATCCCTTGCCTCTTGTTTTCCATGCATCTTGCGAGATTTTCTTACCTATAGTGAGGGGAATGGTCGAAAAATTGAAGCGATAAGGACACATATCATCCAGAGATCACGAGGCACAATCGCATGTCGGGAGAGGGTCACGGGAACAGGTGTTTCTCATGGGAGTGAAATCTATATCATTTCCTTCTGTTGGTCGTGACTGCATTGTAGATGAAACTAATTTGCCCTTTGTCGGTAGTAAAACAAGTTGTTATAGATCAAATAACTGAGAATTGTGTAGCGATAGATCCTGTTTATATGTACAATGATTTATTATGCTATGGCTGTTTGGCAAGCAGCTTAAAAAGGCCATCATCCCCCCCTCCCCTCCCGGGACCCCCCATTTTCCTCCTCGTTCCTCCCATTTCTCCTAATTATTACATATAATGGCTGAATTAGATTATTGTCTACACACACGCGCGCGCGCGCACACACACACATACACACACACACACACACACACATGAGTGAGTGATAGAAAGAAATATTTGATGATTTATGTATGATGGAAGCTATTAACAATAAGGAATTGACGAGAAATGCCTCAAAGGCATAGAGGGCAAGCAGTAGTTAAGATCGCTGATTATATTAGAGGCTCCTTCTCTTTT
>BOPN01002076.1:10000-22500 GCA_017312705.2 Penaeus japonicus | reverse complement strand
ACAGGAGGTCTTAGTAAGGTGTTGTCAGTTTAGAATATATATTCTTATAACGAAAGATTAATGATTGTGATAATTATGGCATAATCACAACAACCACCATGGCAATAAAAATGACACAATCAACAAATGCCAGGTAAAAGAACTTACAATTTGAAGAAAGATAATTATCATTCCAATATGATTTACTTATACTGTCAACAGCGATAATAATTCCATGATGATGACGTAACAGAATGGAACAGGATTCCAAAGTATATATAGTATATCAATAGTATCAGAGTAATATTGTTATCACAATAATTATCATATCTTTTCATTACCATTATCCTTATCATTATTATAATTATTCTTTATCATCATAATCATCAAACTGGATGTTTGTGTTTATGCTACTGTTAATGATGTTATTATCACAATCATTATCATCATCTTTTCCTATAATCTTTTGTCATTAACACTGTCACAGTTCATTTAGTCATACAACTCTGATCTTCATTTTACAAACACACACATACACACAGGCAGAGAGAAATATATGGACAGAAATAGTAATATGTAATAGATGGTTATATGAGTAAACGTATAAATATCCACAATTTCCCATTCTTTTATATATCGCCGTTTCCCCCTTGCCCCCCCCCCTTCCCCCACCCCCACCCCCACCCCTTTTAATATATTCCTTTGTTTCTACATTCCCTTCAACGTCTGGCCAAAAGTTTCCCCAAAACGTATTATCATTTTCCTTCAGTTTTGTTTACTTGTTTGCTTGTTCTATTATTGGTTATTATTGTGTGTTTGTGTGTGTGTGTGTGTGTGTGTGTGTGTGTGTGTGTGTGTGTGTGTGTGTGTGTGTGTGTGTGTGTGTGTGTGTGTGTGTGTGTGTGTGTGTGTGTGTGTGTGTGTGTGTGTGTGTGTGTTTATATGTGTGCATGAAGGTCAAATGCGTAAGAAAAAAAAAGAAGAACAGTGACAACGTTGATACTAAAAGTTTGTTTGTTTGTATCGCTTTATTACCTCCTCCTCCTCCGCTTTATTTGTTTTCCGTACCTACCTACACCATAATCTTTCTTTGTTTGGGAATCATTTTGTCATACACACATATACACAGACATCTTCAAATTCTTATCCTTCTTTCAGCACCCCCCCCCTCCCAACTCCCCAACTCCTCCTTCACCCCACAGGTCTCCCCCCTCCCCCCCCACACTCCACAAATAAAAAAAAACCCTCCTTATACCCCAACCCCTCCATTCCCACCCACCCCCCTCCCCCCACCTCGTCGCATGCACTTCCTGTCGCCCGATCATGCACCAGCGCCATGCACAGGACATGCGTGTCTGTCTCCGGCCTCATGCAGTCATCGCCTGCAAAACAGAACGCCGGCGAGAGGAAATTGTCCGACATGCAGATAAGTACGTCATTTTCTGTGCGATCTTGTCCGCGACGATCAACGGCGTATCCGCCATTTCGAGTAATTGTGTGAACTTGTGAATATGAACACCGCCATGTTCGCTCTTCCTTTTTTTTATTTTGGGAGGGGAGGGAGGGAGAGGGAGGAGGGGCAGAAGGAAAGAAGGAGGGTTGGGGGCGAGAGGAGGAGGAGAAAACGGGGAGTAAGTAGGGAGGAGGGGTTCGAGGGAGGGGGGGGGGCTCAAGACGGGGTGGGGTGGGAGGGAGGGAGGGGGAATACAGGGGAGTAGGGAAGGTGGGGGGGAATACAGGGGAGTAGGGAGGGTGGGGGAGAATACAGAGGAGTAGGGCGAGATGGTGGGGAGGAGAGGAAGGTCGAAAGGATGAAGAACGGGTGGGAAGGGGATGGGTGGGTGGAGGGATAGGAAGAGTTAGTGGGAAAGTATGGTAAGTGAGAGAGGTGGGGGGGAGTAGAGAGGAGTGGGAGTAAAATGGGAGGGGGAGTAAGGGGAGCGGGAGGAGGAGGGAGAGGAGGTAAGAGGAGGTGATGGGAGAGGGGGAGTGAGGAGTGGAGATGGTGAGGGAGGGTAGGGAAGGACGAGTAAGAAAGCAGAGCTGGATAGAAGTGGGATGAGGAGGATATGAAGGAAGGAGGAGGTGAGGGGAGAGGAGGAATGAGAGTAGAAGACAACAAAGAGGGAGGAGGAAGAAGAGGGAGAAAATAGGGGAAGTGAATAGGGGTGGTGGAAAGGTGGGGAGGAGAAGGGAGGGAGAGGCTGGGGGTAGGGGGGTGGAGCAGAAGCGAAGGTGAGTGAACTGTCGATAGCTCTGGTCAAGCGTCTTCTCCTTCCAGCCCGTATTACATAACTTGGCCCCTTGGCTCCTATCACTCTTCCTTTGACTAGAAAATACATTAGACTGAATGCCTTGGGATTTTAGGTGAAAGTGAATTGGCTTTGAGCATTAGTTTGAATTTGAACTGACTTTGAACATCAGATTGAATGTCCTGAGATTAAATTTGAAAATTGAAATTACTTTGAACTTTAGACTGACCGACCTGAGATTGAATTTGATTTTGACCTCACTTTGAAGATTATATTGAATATAATTGTCTTTACCCTGAGACTGAATTTGATTTTGAACTTAAGTGACTTTGAACATCAAATTGAATCCCATGAGATTAAATCTGAATTTGAATAGAACTGACTTCGAATATTTGATCAAATACACAATCTAGAAATCCCGGAATATTATAGACAATCTTTTCCTATGATTTACGTGTTAATATACCTGTAGAATATCACCGTTCTTGATGTGGTTTGTGTGTTTGTTTGATAGCATTTATGTCTGATTCAGCGTTGGGATTATTTATATCACTTTCTACTAGTAGTACTATTCCTATTATTCCTAGAACTATTGTTATCACAATTATCATTATCATCACCTTTTACAGTTATTATCTTGTTATCATTATCATCATTACACAATTACATAATAGCATTATAATTATTATTACTATTGTTATTATCATCGTTTGTTCAGCACTATTAGACGTTATTACCTTTGCCACCATCATAATTATCATCATCATTATTATTAAAATCCTCATTATCATTCTAATAGTATGCAACTTTGAGCAAGCAAACTAAAACTGCGATATTCTTTATAAGTAAGACTTTTAATATATATATATATATATATATATATATATATATATATATATATATATATATATATATCTTATCAGGTTCTTTGTTTAGTTGCATGCAGATATAATTACTTGATTCTCTCTCTCTCTAAAGATCTCAAAATCAATCTCCCTATCTTCTTCCTTTGCTCTCCATCCTTCCCTCCATCTCTCCCTCCCTCCTTCCCTCCATCCCTTACTCCGATTATCCCTCCTTCCTTCCTTCCCTCCCCCTCCCTCCCTCCTTCCCTCCTTCCTTCCCCCTCTCTCACCCTCAGCCCCCAGAAGAAAAAAAAATCTGTTATCACTATCCAAAACCTGCCATATAAGCACAACTCTAGCCCAGTATACAACATAAAATTAGCATGAAGTTCCTCGCCACAGCCTTGTCCTACTAAGAATACTTTCACCACTACCGAACCTCATTCTTGTCGCTCCGAAGGCTCCCTTGTCCTACTAAACACGATTTCTGTGAGAAAGAATGATGATGATGATGATGATGATGATAATGAGGAGATGATGAATATGTAATTCTGATGAGTGAATGAGAAATGCATAGGTTGTGATGATGAGGATGATAATGAGGAGATGATGAATGTGTAATTCTGATGAGTGAATGAGAAATGCATAGGTTGTGATGATGAGGATGATAATGAGGAGATAATGAATGTGTAATTCTGATGAGTGAATGAGAAATGCATAGGTTGTGATGATGAGGATGATAATGAGGAGATGATGAATGTGTAATTCTGATGAGAGAATGAGAAGGAAAGAATGAAGAGAAAAGCAAAGGATGTGATGATGATGGTAATAATAATGATGATAACGAAAATGATTATACCAACAATAAAAATAATAATAATGATATTGATAATAATGATGACAAGAATAATAATAGAAACAAAGAATGTACTAACACCTAATGAATACAAAGATAAGTACGATAGAGTAGGACAATGCATCCACTGGAAGACATGCCATTATGGCGCCGAAGCTGTTGGCAAAAGGTACGAAAACAAACCGCCACATGTAACTCTCCTATAAGACTTCAACGTCAAAACCCACAGAACCATACAAGCAAACAGGCCCGTAGTTAAAGACCACAAAGAAAAGAAAAGAAATGAAAAGAAAAAACCCTTTTGATTAACATGGCAGTTCCTACAGACAGAGAGTTCAAAGACCTTCAGATTGAAATTGAAAGAATGTGTCATATGAAAACCACCGCAGTGCCTGTAGTTGTCGGCGCATTAGGCCTGGTAAAAGAAGACGCAATAAATCCCCTTTAAAAAAGTAATGGGAAAACTCAACCTGCACGAAATACAAAAAAAATACAAAAGTAAATAAATGTAAACAGCACAACTCATTCCTCGGAAGGATCTCTCTGTTTGATTATCACTTTTATGCAGGAATACAGAGCTAAACAACAAGCAACATCCTTCCCTTTGCTACGGGCCTTTGGTCGCAGTGGCGGATTCTAGCAAATGCCGACGAAAAATATGTAAAATATAATAACAACAACCACAATAATGATAATAATAACAATTTTAATTACAATAATGATAATAATACCAACTGTAATAATAATAATAATATGAACAACAATATTGATAATAACAGCAATGTCAATATCAATAACTCCTCTTAATATATGACTCGAAAGATCAAAACTTCCTTGATAATGGATAGGTAAGTACATAGTCCTTAATGACGATAGTAAGAAAAAAGGATATTCTTTCCTTCAATGTCATAGATACCGCCTCATGACTACAACTATCAAATCATACCGAAAATTGTCTCCTTACAGGCACAATTGTCTCCTTTTCATCACAGCTATCTAAAATTATCTCTTCTTGGTCACAACAAGTGTCTCATAACAACAACTATGGCAATAGAACCACAAGTATGTCCTCGTAATCAAAGTAGGCCTCCTCATAACCACACCTATCACCACATACCTACCACCTCATAATCCCCATAGATTCCTCATAAAACCGTCGCCTCGTAACCACAAACTATGCCCTCATACTCACAACAGTCTCCTCTTCACAATCACCCAACGACCATGTTCCTTAACGAATAACTTCTCCGCACACACACACCTCGAGTCACAACCAACAAGCGCAGCAACCAGCCAACACCCTCGTCCATTGTGAAGAGTAGGAGCTACAGCGCAAGTTCTGTAATACCGACGCGTTGCTCGAAACCTTAATACTTGTTTATGGTCTCTTCTGCAATGCCTTTATAGTGGCTGTTGTATATCACTGTCGCTAGATGGAACGATTGGGCAAGCGGGCATAGGCAGGCGGCCAGTCAGACAGTCAGCTCCCCAGACAGCTAACGAGCCAGGCAGGCATGCAAGCAAGTATGCATGCGTGCAGTCAGACAGGCAGGCAGGTAAGTAGGCTGGCAAGTGGGCAGACTAGCGGGCAGACAGACAGATATTTATGAAAAGAAAGAAAAAAGGTAGTGATTGTTGTTCGTTTTGATGACGTGTGATATTAAAGTTGCATTATCGCGTAATGTGACTATTGTGACTGACTAACAGCGGCGGCGGCGACGAGTTTAGTCCCCCCTACCCCGTCCTCCTCTCCCCATCTTCCCGTCCCTCTCCCCCTCCTTCCCTCCTCCCCTCCCTTCTCCCTCCTCCTCCCCTAACCTATCTCCCCTCTGCTCCGCTTGGCCCTATCCCCCACCTCCCCATCCCCACTCTCTTCCTCCAACACCTCACTGTTTCCTCCTCTACTCCTCCTCTTCCTTCTGTTCCTCTTCTTCTTCTTCTTGTTCTACCTCCTTCTCTTGTTGCTGAGTCATCGCTTGCGGACAACACTCTACACTACGTACGCGAGGAGAAGCAACGGGACGGATTTTATTTGTTTATTTGTTTCCGATGCCACAAGGGGGGGGGGGAGAGGAAGGAAAGAAGGAAGGGGTGGGGGCGTCTATGGAGGGGACAAGGAGGGAGGGAGAGAAGGAAGGAAGGGGCATAGAGAGAGGATAGGGAGGAAGGAGGATAGAAAGGGAGTTGGAAAAGAGGCAGAGGAGGAAGGAGAGGTTAGGGAGGGAGGGAGATGGGGCAGGGAGGGAGGGAGAGGAGGAAGGAAGGGGGATAGGGAAAGAGAGGACGAAGGAAGAGGGGTAGAGAAGGGGTAGGGAGGGAGGAGGTAAGGGGAGATGGAGAGGGATAGGGATAGGGAGGGAGGGAGGGATGTTAGTGGGATAGGGATGGAGGGAAATGCGTGTATGAACAGAAGTGGGATGGTGGAGGAGAGGGGAAAATAGAAAGATGATTATAATGATAATAATCATAAGAAGAGAAAGATGATAATAATTGTAATAAATATAATAACAATAGTAGTAACAATATTGATTAAAATGGCACTGTTAATGATAATAATAATACTGATAATGATAATTATATGATAATGGTAATGATAATAACAGTAAGTTAATGATAACAATAATGATAGCAATAACAATAATGATAATGATAACAATGATAATAATAATGGTAATGAAAAAGAGGAAGAAGAAGAAGGAGGAGAGGAGGAAAATGTTTGGGGAAGAGAAGGAGAGAGATAGAGGAGGAATAAGAAAGGGGGTTTGATGTATAGAAGGAAGGGAAAAAAGGAAACGAAATATAGATGATGATGGTTACGAAGATGATAATGATGAGGATGAGAATGAGTTGAATAATGATAATTATGATATTGACAAAAACAACAATGACAATATTGGTAATAACAATAATAATGATAATAATAATAATAACAATGATAATAATGAAAACAACATAACTAATATTGATACTATTATAAGAATAAGAAAAAGAATTAAGATAAGAGTAAGAAGAAATGATAATGATAACAATGATAAAATGAAGTGAATGAAGAAGAAAACGAAAAGACGAATAATAAGAACAAAAAAAAAACAAATATGAAGATACAGAATAAGAACAGAGATGAGAGTAAGAATGAGAATGACAATGAGAATAAGAACGAAAATGAGAATAATGAGCAGAAGAAGAAAGAAAAGAAGAGCAGAAGGAAGCGAGCAGAGGAAGGTCCTTCTTATCGGGGTCGCGACGGAAGTGGCCCGGGGTCGCGTTAGAATTAAAAGCCTTATTGTTGAAAAGTGAGCGTTAGCGTGAAGAGTTGCCTATTATGATATAAGTGGAGATTATATCGGAGGCGGAACACCACGCCCGCTCTCGGTGACTAATGAGAGCGCCTTTGGTGTGGCAGCGGCGCGGACGGGCGGGCGTAGGGGGGGAGGGGAGGGAGGGGAGAGGGGGGGGGGCAGGATTGAGGGACGGTGATAGGGGGGTAGGGGTAGGGTGGCGGGAGCGAAGTGGGCAAGGGGGGGGGGGAGGAAGGTGGGCGATGGGAAAGTAGAGGGGGGAGGAAGATAGGCGAGGAGAGAGAGGAGGGGAGAAGACAAGGAGAGGGAGATGGGCGAGGGGATGGGAGGAGGAGGAAGATGGGCGAGGGGATGGGGGGAGAGCGGAAAAGGGAGGGGAGAGGATAGGGAGAGGAAGGTGGGCGAGGGGAAAGGGCAGGGGGGAAACGAGGAAAAGGAGGTGGGAGAAGGGAGGGGAGTGGACGGGGAAGGGATCAGAGTAGGACAGTGGGGAGTGGAGGGGGCAGGGCAGGGGGAGGTGAAGGAGGCATATCAAGGAGAGGGGGGTGGGGGAGGGAAATGGACGAGGGGAGAAGAAGTGAAGGGGGGCAGGGCAGGGGGGAGAGAGGGAGAGGGGGCAGGGCAAGGGGGACAAAAATGGCCGAGGGGGAGGGGGGAAGAACAAGATGGTGCTACGCTACCCGTGAAAGCATTGAAAGGAGGGGGAGAGGGGGGGGGGGAGGAGAGCATGATACTGGTCATGCTGTTTTAACACGTGGTAATACAGGGGGAGGAATGAGAGAGCTGAGACAACACCATGGTGCTATTTTGGCTACATTACACGTGGTTAGCACAGGGAGGGGGGGGAAAAGATGGGGTGGGGGCAGGGACAATATAAGGCCATTTAAGCAGTTCTAACATGGGCTGTCACAGGGGGAAGGGCAGGTAGGGGGTGGAGCATGGAGAGGGGGGGGAGGGGGGGCAACAGCATGATGCTATTTAGATTTCACACGTGCTGAACACAGTAGGGGGGGGAGGGGGGGAGTAACATGATGCTATCTAGGCTGCCCCAGACGTGCTATCAGAAGGGGGGGGGGGGCAGAAGGACAACATGAAGGTATTTATGTTGCTTTACACGTACACTATCATGGAAGGGGAGGGGGGGGGGGGCAAAAAAACCCTGCTCCATAGGCTATGCGGGAAGAAGGGGGGGGGAGCTGAAGGGACAATGTTCTACACTTGTTAACATATAGAGGTTTGGGAGAAAGGGGGTGAATGGACACGCAGCTATTCCAGAAATACTATGCAAATTCTATTTAAAAAATATATAATATGGTATAGAGTTGATGACGTTTTCATGTGTGCTAAAAAAGGGAAGAAAATTGGAAAAATAAAAGAAGAAGGATGTTGAGATGTATAGGTATCAAAAGGCCACATCATCTCAGAAAAAAATACATCATTCAACAGAATAAAACGAATGAAATACAAAAGAATGCCTCAATACATTAAATACAATGCCTGTGAGATATTTCGATACAAAATACCCCTGAAGGGTATAAGCAATCACTTTACCTATATTTTCATATATCTACTAAAAACATACAATTAACGAATTCATCACTACGAAAAACAAATAACAAATAATAATAGAAGTGTTAAAACCACATTAACTAAGTTCACTTAGTTCAAAACAAGGGATCGAATAATATTAAAATCCTTCCCTTTCTTTACTAGTTAGTAGAATAACGTTTATTCTCCTACAACATATCCTACACGTCAACATAATGTAACATAGCGTGTGGCGTCCTAACGAATGTATAGAAACAGTACTGCTTGAATGTGAGGTTGTTTTCAAAGTAATGGCGAATGGTGAATTGTTCTAAAATGAATTATTTATTTTTCTCGTTTTCTTTTTCACTAAGGTAAACCATAAATAAAGATATTCCAGCAAGAGGTTCGTCAACTGATATTGATTACTGACGAAACCCCCATCCACCTTACATACGCCATCTTTTGACACTTATGAATAATTCCTCTAAGTATTATCAAGCTTCTGTTATCAATACAATACCGCACTCCCCTCACGAGTAAATCTTAATCCATACACCCATATTCCTAGCTTCATTTTGTATACAGATCAAATAAAAGACACATTTCCTTTCTCAAGTATTTACATCCATCAGTGAAAGGGGTTCCCTTCGCTAATACAAATAGCTCTAAGCATTACTTGAAAGACTTCATCGCAAGCAGACCCTGTAAACACACGAGCACATTCGAATCTTTAACGCACTAACAATGATATCACGCAGATGTTCTCACCATTAGATATAACTATCATTAACACACTAACACATCGTCAGCTTGACAAATTTATGTTGCATTCACATAGCAAGAACGTAATCAACACCGACGCTGTTGATATGTATAGTCTTTGAGCTAAAATGTACTTTTTTCCTATTAACAAAAACTCTCTTTGATGATATGTGCAATTATTCGTCATTGCAAAACGCATTTAAACATTTTCCTAAATAAACCTCATTTTGTCTGAGAACATTGTGCAATTGTCTCGTTAGCAACTACTCTTCTTGCTAATATGCAATTCTCGTGGTTAGCATTGTGTTTATTTTGCCTTTATTTAGTATCGTAACACGACTTTCTCTTACCGTCAAAAAGGTCTCTCTCATTATTTTTTTTTTCTTTTTTGCATTTTCGAATATCAAAACAAACACTCATGATAAATTATAGATTGAACTATCACCGTTTTATTGTTATCACAGTAAGTCTCTTTTTCCAGCAAGCGTTTGTTTGTAATGAAAAACAAAAAAGGGAAAATAATTCCTCCCACACCCCATCCCCCCTTTAAAAATAGCATCGTTCTCACAATCAATGTTCTCACAATGTTTTGTATTACGAGGAATTGAGAATAATCTCTCCCCTTGGAAGTCGCCTTCACACCTTTTCTTTTTCCATCCCTACATTCACCGACACATCATCCACAGTTAATATTTCCCGATTTTCGATACACAACTAACACATGATCACTTTGTTAATCATTCAGATATATGACACCAACGAACAACCTGTTTTTAAGAAGAAAAACAAAAAACATGATGATAACATCTAATGATATAGCTAAACGAAATAGTTTAACGAATAAAAAGAAACGTATTTTAAAGAGACACTGGCCTCGCTTGGTAGCACGAGGTCTCATGTAACCAACAGATGCATATAACACTGCATGTTATTACCACACTCCATCCAAGCAAGACGGACTACCACCCCGCAGTCACAGTTAAAACACAGAAGGCTCAGGCCACACAAATACCTTACAGATTGCCCGACTCAAGGCGTTTGACTGAAGGGTTCTCTCGGCTTGATAAAGCGTGACGCGTTAATGCGCTAAAAAATGGTTACGGTTCTTTACCGGAGCTCGTTTCGTTTTTCTTATCGTCCGCACACACACGAAGACACACACACACTCACTGTATACACTCCGTTTCTGGTGGTCTAACATCGTCTCCATAGCACTTTTGGGGCTTTCATTTCCTTTAGAAAAATCATCTTGTCTAGTCTCATATTATCACTGGAATATTAGGCTTCTCTTTGACATTTCTTAGTATAGAAAGGGTATTATTTTTTCTGTTCTTCTTTCTTCCTTCCCTTTTTCTAAATTCGTATTTTTATCACTGTTTTGCTATTGAAAAAATGCTTTTGGAATCTATAAGTCCAATTTCTCCCTAATATACTCCCCCCTCCTCTCCCCCTCTCCCTCCCCCTGCCCGCGTTCTCCCTGCCTCTGCAACTTTCCCGTCATCTCTCATTATTCCCTTGTCTTCATGAATTCGGGTTATCCCTCTTCCTTCTACCTCTCTCTCCCTCTTTATCCCAAAGGCACTGTCTCCCCAGACAAAACATCTCCGCTCGAACTATGACTCCTTGCTGCATATCCCGTTGACTAACTTTTTTTCTTTTACTCTCTAAAACGATTTTGTCGCAACTTGTTACGTTCTAGTTAAATTCTACACCTTTTGTGGCCTTTAGTCATGGACATCATTGTATGATAGCAATAATGGCGGTATGAGGTAGATGTTTGCAAGATCTTTTACAAAATATGTCCCGTGCATTCTGACATTTACTGTCCTTGTCTAATACAAGTGGATATGCAGTGCTACAGTGACCCTGCAGAAAATGCTTAAGCTTGCAGTGCAGCTTGGATGATATGGCTATGAAAGAGCCCACGAACGCCTGAACACACTCCTCCAGGCGAGAACCCTGTGATGCTTCACGACCAGATAACCTATGATCTGCCGCGGGGTTTCCTTACAATGAGGTTGCCGCCAAACCGTGCGGTATAGCGGGGTTGGAGCTAGCAAGGTCTAGGCCAACAGGGCAAAGCTTCACTCTTTCCAAACATTTCGTACGTTTCGCTAAGGAGCGGACAATCCAGCTCACGGAATCGGGGGCTGTTATCACCGCACCGCCACGCACTGGATAACAGCAGGTAAGGCACTGGCCGATCCCGGCGACAGCACTGGACAGATCCCCGAGCAAGGGAGGTGGGGGCGGAGACACAAGCGGAAGACCTACATAACGGGGGCTCAAGGACCTGCGTCTCCCCAGACAGCGTAGGGAGAAGTGTCACTCACCTTCGCTCGCTCGCACGCTCAGGTGGCCCGTGTCTGTCTGGCGGGGGTCTGACTGAGGCTGGTGCTGTGGCGGAGCTGTTCCGACCAGGAGGCCCAGCACTCCCACAGGAGCCTCACATAACCTTGCGCACCGCCGGGATAACCCTGATCTCCGCACTCCTATTTCTGACGCGAGGATGATGTGCGGGCGTCACTCTCTTGACCTTCCTGACTCTGATTTCCATCTGGAGCGACTCACTCACTACCACACTGTGTGAGCTCTTGCTGCATATTTCCTCTCACATCACCAGCGAGCTGATGCCGCCTGTCAGCTGCACTGAATATCAACAGTATGGTGTCTCTAGATCGTAAAAGAGGAACTACACATCACACAACATCACAGGAACACGAGCACACAACTCAGTAAAACGACGAGGGCGTCACACCAAAATGTCTCTAAACTACCATGACAGATGGGGCGCTGCGTCCCGTCCCAGTCGCGGCCACAGAGGCGAGCTAACAAGGGCAAATGTTGTCAACAGCGTTTGGCGTGTGAGGAGGAGCAAGGGGCACGTGGCAGCCATACAGGAAACGCGGGAGGAGGCGTGCCATGCAGCAAGTCGGGACATGGTCCTTTCCACTCTCACATCCGCATGTTATGACGG
>BOPN01002075.1:227500-228652 GCA_017312705.2 Penaeus japonicus | reverse complement strand
GGGGGGGGGCGAGGGAAAAGGGGAGAGGGAATTGGGGGGGGGGGAGGGGAGGGTGAGGGGAAAAGTATAGTGGCAGGGAGTGGAGGGTGAGGGTGATGGGAAAAGTATTGTGGCAGGGATTGGAGGGTGAGGGGAAAAGTATAGTGGCAGGGAGTGGGGGGTGTAGAAGAGATGGTGCAATAACAGGAGGGCCGGGAGAGGGGAATGGGGGAGGGGTGGAGGGAGGGAGGGAGGGAGGAGGAGAAAGATGTACACGCTGGATCGTCTGACGGAAGATAGGAGGAGGATAAGGAATGCAAAAAAAAAGAAAAGAATCTCCTTCTAAGAAAGAGGGGACTTGAGACGAAGAGGGTAAAGGGGAACAGAGGAAGGAAAATGATAAAGAGAGGAGAGAGGGTGAGAGTAGGAATGTAAATACAGAGACAAAAAAAGACACACAAAAACACGAGGCAACACTACAGATCCATGCAGTTCCTGGCAGTTTAATTAATAAGGCTGCATGTGAACAGCCAACATCCCTAAGCTCGTCATCATGGCACACGAAGCCACGCAAACACACATCAAGTTTATCTGACTCTCGGCATCTTAAGAAATCCCTTCGGACTCTGAGCATCATCTTTTTCCTCTCCCGTGGTGTGATATTACAGATTTTCTTTTCAACTCTAGTTTCCTTTTTCGACTCCGTATCATTCGCGTGGCTTAAGGCAAAGGGAGATTGGCAGAACAGACTCTGTGTACACGTTTGCAAAAACATGTACACATATACAGGATTACACACACGTATACACAAATACACATAGACACACACAAACTTCCACACAAATAGGCAGTAATTATATCATATATATAATGTGTACTTGTATTGTCGTATTATTTGTATTTGCCGAGAAGTTCATCATTCAGTCGACATCCTTCAATACACATATAGATAAACATAGAGTGATATATATATATATATATATATATATATATATATATATATATATATATATATATATATATATATATATATATATGTATATATATCAATCTTCAACAAATTCTCATATACAACAAGCCTTCGTGTTCATACTAATAAAATTGAAAATGTAAATTATATAAATATATATATATATATATATATATATATAAAAGAAAGAAAGAAAGAAAAAA
>BOPN01002075.1:172500-177500 GCA_017312705.2 Penaeus japonicus | reverse complement strand
TCTAGGATGGGGAGGAGGGGGAAGTGGGGGGTTAGGATGGAGGGGAGGGGAATGGGGAAGGGGGGGTGATTCTAGGATGGGGAGGAGGGGGAAGTGGGGGTTAGGATGGGGGGAGGGAATGGGGAAGGGGGGGTGATTCTAGGATGGGGGGAGGGGAATGGGGAAGGGGGAGGAGATGGAGGCGGCGATTACGGGGTTGGGGAGTAAGGGAAAGGGAGGTGATTATGGGATGGGGAGGAAGGGGAAGGGTGTCTGGGGTAGGGAGGAGGGGATAAGGGTGTGATTCTGAGAGTGGGGAGGGAGTGGGGGAGCGAGGGGGGATGAGGATGAGGTTGAGGAGGAGGAGTAAAAGGTGAGGTTGGGGTAGAGAAGAAGGGGAAGGTGGTTCATTCTGGTGCGGGAAAGAGGGGGAAAAGGGTAGGGAGGAGGAGGAAGAGGAGGAAGAGGAGGAGGAGGAAGAGGAGGAAGGAGATGAAAGTGGGGAAAAAGGTGGAAGAGGCAGAAGATATGATAGGAAGAAAATAAAGACTAGGATAAGGAACGGAGGAATGGAGGAGGAGGAGGAGGAGTGGAGGAGGAGGAGGAGGAGGAGGAGGAAGGGGGGGGAGGGGGGGTTCTCGCATAGCCTTAGGAGCAAGGGATTACGTAGAAAATAAGGAAGATAGTGCTAGAATAAGTAGGGGCTAAGGGGGGGGGGATAGGGGGTTAAGGGATAGTTGAAAAAAATAGGGGGTTAATGATAGGGTAGAAAATTATAGGGGCTTCGTGTTCCCTGTACTTTTCTTCGAAGAGGATTTAGAATAATCGTTTATATTCCCGTCTCTCATTTTTGAGATTTCCATATTCCCCCCACCATTTATCGACATTTCTTTCAGCTCTAATCCATTCTATGTAAAGTATATGAGGATATGTTTTGCTTCCTGAGATTTTTCGTACTATAAACGCTGGAATTATGAGCTAATAATACAGTTCAAACTATATTTATCCCTATTGAAGAGAAACAAAATAAGAACAAAACATTCGAAATCCACACATATGAGTTGTTTTTTTAATAATCAAAACAACAACAACAGCAACGATAGAAGGCGTTGATGCTGTGTATCGTTGTTCCTGATACCGAGATACAAGAATGAATAATAAAGTATCTAAAAAGATGAACAAAACACGAAGAACCTTCTGGCATCACGCAGCTCTTAATTCTTATAAGGATGCAAAATAATTTTGTCTCGTGCGTCATAATTCCTCGGGTGACGACACTTGACACTATTATTTCTTGTTCTTGTGTGACACATACGCACACACACATAGACACACACACATATACAAACACACACACACACTCACACACACACACACACACACACACACAGACACACATACACACACACACACACATATGTGTATCCATATCTATATGTTAATCTATCAATCTATTCATCTATTAATCTATCTACCTGTCTCTCCGTAAATGTGTGTATGCATGTGTATGTATCTCCGAAAAAGTCCAAACACAAGAACACGAGAAAAAAAAAAAAATGTAGAGACAGGTAGTAAGCTTAAGAAACAATGGATATATCTTCCTTTTTTCTCTTATCTTCGAAGGTGCCACATATCCACCCCGAAAGAAAACTATAATCTCCTTCTTCGCTCTTATTTCCATCAACTCTCTTCTCGCGTGAAATACGAAAAGACTTCATAATCGTCCGGCAAATGAATGAAAACGGACGCCCATTCATAAAAAAAACAGAGACTGTGGACACTTGGGACGAAGGCTTCCAGTCTTATGGAGACTAATGGCTGGTCGCTGGAGGGAGAAGGATGGCTTCATCTTTAACTTTCTTGTTCTATTTTTTTTTGTGTTGTTTTATGTCTCTTTTTTTTTCTCTTCGTTCTCATTTTTTTTCTTTTTTTTCTCTCCTTTCTCTCTTTTTTTTTTCTCTCTCTCTGACTGTCTCGATTTGTCTCTTTCTTTCTCTCTCTCTCTCTCTCTCTCTCTCTCTCTCTGACTGTTTCGCTTTGTCTATTTTTAGCTGTCATCCTGCGCCAAATATCTTTCATTTTATTTGTTTCTGTCTCTGTCCTTGTTCCGGCCATTATGTGTTTGTTGGTCTGTTCGTCTGTTTCTCTGTCTCTTTCTCTTTCTCTCTCGCCAGCTCTCCTTCCTTATTTCCCTCCCTTCGCCTCTCCCTTCCTCGCTTTACTTTACCCTTTCCAAGAAAGCAACAAAAAGGCAACATACAAAACAATAATCCTTATGGTAAAAGAGAAAAATGGAAAAAAAAATCACAATGAAAAATTAGGAGTTACACTTTTATTCACTCACGAGAAATGAATATGATATCCACCATGAAGAAAAAGCATACATAATGAAGTTAGCATACTCTTTTTTCTCCCCCTCCCCCTCCCCCTCCCCCTCCACAAAAAGAAAAAACAAAAATGAACCCAATTTCCTACGAAAACTTCGCCGATTATTCTAATCAATTAAATCAATCATATATTAATTATGGCGCTGCTCCCTCTCCTCTTCACAAAGGGAAAACGAGTCTGCTGAATTCCATCCATTGCTTTTAGCGGAAGAGCGCCCCTTTTCTTGATTCCGTAATTGCATTTCATTATTTTAATTGATTCAGGACATGCGCAGTCTTATTTAGAACGTAGAGACGTGTCATTGCAGGAACTACCTTTTATTCTGATTGCTTTATATGTTGGTTCACTTTGATGATTGATGTAATTTCTGAAATTTTAAATTATAAACGCATGTTGGTAGGTACTGATAGACAGGCAGATGTAGAGAGAGAGAGAGAGAGAAAGAGAGAGAGAGAGAGAGAGAGAGAGAGAGAGAGAGAGAGAGAGAGAGAGAGAGAGAGAGAGAGAGAGAGAGAGAGAGACATAGAGAGATAGAATAAAATGTCAAGGAATAATAAATACGAAAAATACATAAGAGATGAGTCAGCTTAGAAAAGAGAGACAGGAAAAAATGTAATTAATATATGCCAGATAAAGACGTATAATTCTTGGAACGATAGAAAAGCAAGAAATAATGATAATAATGATAATAATAATGATAATGATGATGATGATAATAATAATGATGATAACAACTAGGATAAACGTCATGATTATAACAATAATAATAATAACAATGAAATAATAATAATGATAATAATAATGATAATAATGATAAACAGTAAGATAAATATATGTATAGAAAACGAAATAAAAACATAATCACATCTAGACGAGGTATCTAAACCTTTTTCCACGTCACACTAATCCCGCATTTTTCATGCTGATAATCTTTATATCTTCCTTTTGTTTATCGTCAATAAAAATGAATCTACATCCTTTTCTTCTATAATAAGTACTTTAATTAAAAAAAAAGATAAAATTCATCCTCATCCAGTTCAAATTTCAACAGTCAGGATGTCGACTGGAAGAATCAGGATCTAACTCTCTTTCCGTGACATATTTTCCGAATCCAATCCTAAATATTTTCTTCTAACCCGCGAAAACTGTGTTATATTTTGGATGAAACTTTTCCTCCACAAGAGAATTCAATCACTCGAGTTGGCAAAGAAAGACAAAAAGGTTCGTTTAATCTATCAATACAGTTTTTTTTTGTTTTGTTTTTCCTGAATTCATGTCCTAATACAACCATCAATCAAATCTATTTTTCTTCGATATGATATATCTTGATACACCTGAAAGAATTTCGAAAAATAGATACCAGGTGTAGAAAAAGAGAAAGAAAGAAAGAAGAAAAGAAAAGAAAAAGAAGAAGAAGAAGAAGAAGAAACGATAATTTGTAGGAAAATTATATTGATTCATTTTCATTTATTTCAAAGAAATTGGTTTATCAGATGTGTAAGTCTTCTGTCTGTTATCACGTTCTAAATTCAAAATAATGATAACGATGATAATGATAATGATGATAATAATAGCAATAACAGTATTGATGATCATGATAATGATAAGGATGATAATAATAGTAATAGTAATGATGATAATGATATTACATTATAATGATAATGATAATGATAATTATTATTATATTGATATTGATATTAATAATGATAACAATAACAACAATAATATAATGATGATGATAATGATAATGATAATGACAATAATTATAATAATAAAAACAACGATCATGAAAATAACAATAATGATAACAATGATGATGATGTTAACAACAATAATGATATTTGTAATAACAACAACTGACATTGAGCGTTGAAATAAGAATACTAGTAGTAGTAGTGCTGATATTGTTGATGATATTGATAATGATAATGATAATGATGATGATAAATATAATAATGACAATGATAATAGTAATTATGATAATGATAATAACAATATTATTAATAATAACAACAGTGGTAACACTAATGATAATAATGATAATAGTGATCTTACCAATAATGCTAATGTCAATGGTGATAATGATAATGATAAAGATATTGGCAATATTAATGATAATGATGATAGCAATGATAATGATAATGAACATGGCAATGATAATGATAATCATGATGATATGACAACGATAAGAACAACAATATTGATGATGATAAAAACAATGATGATGATAGAAATAATGTTGATGATAGAAATGATATGATAATGCAAATGGTAATAATGATGCTAATAATGATGAGAATTATTATTGCAATGGTGATAACAACCATAAATATAATAATTAATACGAAATAAGAGAAACAAAGGATAATAATGACAACGATGAAAAGAGAAGAAAATGAAAATAAAATAAAAGGAAGAGGAAAGAAAGGAAAAAAAACAGGGAAAAAAGGGGAAGATACGAACATATTTCAATTTTCCTTGAAAAAGAAAATGGCAACAACCTCTTTTGTTTTTTTGGCGGGAAATCGAAAATCCTGTTGGTGTATATTTGCTAATGTCGTTCTTTCTATCTTATTTCATACGTTTTTAGAACATTCTTGCAGCTATTCTAGCACGGTTTACATCTAATTATC
>BOPN01002075.1:140000-147500 GCA_017312705.2 Penaeus japonicus | reverse complement strand
TACTTGAGTAGTAGCCTGCTCTACGAGACCCAGTGGTTGAACCAAATAGGCGATCGGCGACTGTTCTGTTCTTTATTCGTCTCCTTTTGGCTTTCCTGATTCTTTCGTCACCCTTCCATGCACACCATAGTACGAAAAGTTATGTCTAATTCAGTGTTCTAATTCGGGGATTTTATGTCATCCAAAATTTATATACTTTGGTATCTTTTTGTTCTTGCACTCCTTGCACAACGGACTTTATGCAACATTAGCTTATAGAATGGCCGGCATTAAAGAAAAAAGAATAAAGGCCACCATACTCGAGAGCTTCGTAGGGACTAATGGGTCACGTCTTTTTTTTTTTTTTTTTTTTTTTTTTTAATTCAACCACAAGGCAATTCGTTCGAAGTGGGTATTGTCCCTAAAGGTCCTTTTCCCCCCCGTGTCCCTTTGAGCTGTTTTGAACTACCAGCTTTGTATTGTGTTCATGTTTTTTTTTTTTTTTCTCCCAGATTTGTCAAGTACTTATTTATCCAATTAAAGTAATTCTGAATGGACTCTCTATAAGGAATTGTTTGTTTCTTAATGGAGTGGGCTTTTATTTTTCGTCTTATCAAAGTCTCTACCTATCTTAATCTTCAGTTTTTTTTTCTCTCTCTCTGTTTGGTATATATGAAAGCTAGTTGGTATTCATATTGAAAGTGTTTCCAGGTGCATTACTCTCCGTACACTGTTCCATTTTGGTGGTTACATTCTGTCAATGTCTGTCTTTTAATTAAATAATGTGTACCTGATTTGTGATATTATGCAGTTTAGAAATTTGACACTATATGTGTAGTATTACATTTCTGATGAACTTTTGACACACTATGTAATCAAGTAGCATAGTATTTTTGTTTTGCTAATGCTGTGACACGATTTAAAGCTAATCAGTATTCTACATAAAGCAAAATTCGTATTCTTATTTAATTCCTTAGAATATATAAACATTATTTAGTTGTAACTTACCTGCATCAGCATTAATTATTTACTAAGGCTGAGTCAGCTTGTTTCAAAGTTTCCAACCAAACTCCACTCCTGTTGTCATGACAAATGGTAAAAGTGAAGATAAATGGCCATACTAATTATCCCGTGCCATAAACAGTGTTCTTTGATGATCTTGTGCATGACATTAGAGTCAGCAGTGTCATGATTGATGTCAATACTTTGTTATGTATATTGATCATCTTTTTTTTCTTTGAGTTTCGTGATTTTTTCTGATTTTCATGCTTTGTCTCCTAATAAGGTTGATTATGGGAGAGTCTGTGAATGTTTGATGCGATTTAGATATTGATTCATGCATTAGTTATCGAAGGCTGGACAAGGACAATGTGTTATTGTGATATTTTGGTTTCGGCGTTTCGTTCTAGTTCTAATTTGGTTTTGAGTTACTGCCAAGATCAGTATTACTTTTATTTTTGATATCCTCAGCTCTTACATTTTCATATCAGCATATCCATCATCATCATTACCATCACCATCACCTCATTCTCATCATCATCATCATCACCATCATCACCACCACAATCCTCCTCATCATCATCACCATCCTCCTCATCCTCGTCTTCCTCCTCCTTCTCATCACCATCACCATTTTCATCCTAACCACCACAACTGCTTCCCCAATCAAAAAGACATTTTTTATTCTCCACACAGACCTAGCTCAGGAGACGCGGACGGACAGCACCCTCCTTAACGATTTCAAGTAAAAGAAAGCCATTTAGCCATTTAGCCATTTGGGTTATTTACTCCTGGTGCTTATGTGGTAATTAGTGTGGTCGATTCCCAATACTTTTCTATTTAATTTCCACTATAAAGGATTGATCTCCGATAGGGGTCCTACTGATTAAATAAAAAAAAGAAAACAATTTTCGAGGATATGATAATTGGGGTGAGGATGATGATAATGGAAATTATGATATTGGTTAAAAGAGATAATGATAATGAGAAGAAGAAAAAACATAAAAACAACCCAAAGAACAACATTAACAAAACAACAACATTAACAAAACCTTCAGATCCAAGCAACCATCACCAATATCCATAACAAACAATATCAGAGAGAGAGAGAGAGAGAGAGAGAGAGAGAGAGAGAGAGAGAGAGAGAGAGAGAGCAGCAACACATCAAAAGGAAACGAGAAAAGCAAGACATCCACTTAAATAAACACACACACACACACAAACACACACACACACACACAAAAAAAAGACACGCAGACATCTCGGTATCACTCTCGTCCTTTGCACACACACCAAAAAAAAAACTTTCATGGTGAGAAAGAGAGAGAGAGAGAAAAAAAAAATCTTATTTGTTTATAATTTCTTGCACTTAATCATATCACGTCCCAAGGATGCCCTCGAGATATTGATATATGTCTTTTCATATATACACATTTATCTCTTAAGGGGAATAGATATGTAAGGTGTGCGCCGTTCTTGATAGGAAATTAATCAAACTTATGAAGAGGGAATCATTTTCTTCAAGTGATTCTTCTATTTGTATCAGGAAATGAAAGGGAAGATGAAAAGAGAAATGATTCTTATGATGAGGAGGATGAGAATAAAAATAATATTGATAGAATATTCTGATGATGATGATCGTCATAATGTGATTAGGGAAATATCATGATGGTGGTGATTGTCGTTGCAATGCTGATGTTGATAGGAGTGGTAGTAGTTTTAGTATGGTTGACAGTGATGATGATAATGGTGGTAGAGATTATAATGTTATTGATAATGTTAGTAAAATAATAATAATGATAACAATGATAATAGTAAATATAATGTTAATGATAGCGGTGATAGTAATGATAATGATAATGGTGATAGTAATAATAATAATAATGATAGTGGTTGAAGGAATGGTAATATATAATAATAATGATAATTATAATAATAATGCAGTTATGATTATGATAATACTAATAATAATAATGCAATTATGATAATGATAATGATAATAATAATAATGCAATTATGATAATGATAATAATAATGTAATTATGATAGTGATAATGATGATATTAGTAATAAAGGTAATAGTAAGAATAACATTAGCAACCCTAGTTATAATAATTATGTTAATAATGATAATGATAATGATCATAAAGATAATAATGATCAAGATGATAATAATGATGATTATGGAAATTATAGTAATGACAATAATAGTGATGATAAAGATAATGAAAATATTAATGATTATGACAATAATGATAATGGTAATGAGAACAATGATTATAATAATGATAATGAAAAAAATACTAATAATCCTAATGGTAATTATGATGATGAAAAAGATAATAGTAATGATAATGCTAATGATTACAGTGATGATTCCAATGATAATGATACAACAACTATTAATGATATTATTAGCATTAACGATAATAATTACGATGATGTCTGTAATGATGAAACTGATGACGATGATAACAATAATATTAAAGAATAGCAATGATAACGGTGGACAATGATAAAATAAAAATAATAAGGATAATAATGATAATGATGGTAGCCTTAATTATCATTATTAATACGCAGTAATGATAAGACATGATATTAATGGTTTTGATGATAACAAAAGCAAAAAAAGAAGAACATACTGATAACAAAACTGAATGTAATAATGTAGATAATGATGTTGATGACACTTTTTCTCTTTAGTTATCTGTCTGTATCTCTGTATCTCTATTTTATCCATTTCTCTCTCTTTTTCCTGTTTATCTTTTTCTATCTACTTATCTTTCGCATTGTTTTTTATTACTTTCTGTCTTCCTCTCCCTTTACCCATCGTTCACTCTCTTTCTCATCTTTCTTTCTCTTTCTCTCTCCCCCCTTTCTATCTTTTTTTTCTCTCTCTCTTCCCTCTCTCCATCCCCTCTTCCCTCTTCATCTTTCTCTCCTCTTATTTTCAATCTCCCTGCCTCCTTTCCCCCCCCCCTCTCTCTCCTCTTTCTCTCTTTTAATCTTTCTCTCCCCTCCCCCACCTCTAACATCTCTCTCCCTATTTCGCCCCTCTGTCATTCAATTTCTCCTCCTCTGTCCCCCCTCTCCCTCCCCTCGTCTGCCCAACCCCTTACACTAAGCGACAAGAGCCTCCTTTCGGAAATCGACCAAGAGCCAAGCACAGCTGTCGGCCCGAGACAAGGCGAGGAGACACCGATGCCAATCTCTCACCTCGCTTTTGAACGCCAGAAACGCACACAGGCACACACACACACACACACGCGCGAACGCACACACGCGTACGCACACACGCGAACGCACACACAAACGCACACAAACACTGAAAACACATGCGCACTGTCACACACACACACACACACACGCGAACACACACACACACACAGACACACACACACACACACACACACACGCACACGCACACAAAACACACACACACACACACACACACACACACACACACACACACACACACACACACAGGTACAAAAACTCCCAATCTTTTCCCTTGCCTCTGAACATCAACCCATGTCTTAATCTTTTGTCCTGACACATCTGCCTTCATGCAAAATTCACGTTATATCCAGAAATGATGCTTAAAAGGGCCGTCTTGAGGCATCTTTTTATCTTTTTTTTTTTTTTTTTTTCTTGGAGAAGGTAAGCGAAGACTTTCGTGTTTGTATCTTTTTGTCTGTTTGCATCTATTTGTCTGTTTGTCTGTTTGCGTTCAGAATATGTATACACACACAATGGAGTCTCTGTCATTATTCCAGTCCAGGTTGCTGAAGAGCTCGCTCCTCCGATGTGATTTATGAATGTTCGTACAATCTCGAAATTGGAAATTGTATCTCGCCTGGATGAGCGTGTCACTGGCTGTTTGATGGTCCGGGAACAATGTACAAACGCCGTTTACACTCCCATTAACTAATTGCTTACTTAGCTCAGGTTACCGGTAATTAGATTGAAGTATCAAATTGCTAATAAATATGAATGGGAAATTCCTCGCGAGATGATGGCTTTTCCAGAATCCGGATGAGGCTATTCAGGAAGCAGGAATGATACGGTGTTTCATTCGTTCTATATCAAACATATATCATGTAAGTACGTATTGTGTATATATGTATGTATATATGTATATATATATATATATAAAATATATATATATATATATACATATATATATATATATATTTATATATATATATATATATATATATGTATATATATGTATATATATATATATATATATATATATATTATATATATATATATATGTATATATATATATATATATATATATATATATATATATATGTATATGTATATATATATATACACACACACACACACACACACACACACACACACACACACACACATATATATAATAATAATGCTATTGATATTAATTCATGATACAAACAAAGATACAAATACAAACAAAATGTAAAATAGAGATACAAAAATGCCCCATTCATAAAGAAAGCAAGAAACAAATAAAGATCTAAGTCCCAGCCCTGTACATAAAGCTAAATACCGTTAATATGATTATCTTCCATCTACCATTCTCTTTATAATCCTCTTCCTTATACTCCCCCCCTTTACCACAACTACGTCTTGTCTCGTCTTTATCTCATTCTCTTTTTACTCTCTTTCATATCTCCCCTCTTTGCTATTTTCTTTAGTCTTCATTTTTATCAACTTCACCCTTCCACTTCCTATCCTCCCCTCGCTTGTTCTCATTCGTCATATTTCCTTCCTTCCCTTTGTTTTTTAAAGGTCCACTTCTCCCCCTTCTCATATGAGGGATGGTGAGGGGAGACTGGGAGGAGAGGGAAGGGAAGAGAGGAGAGAGACAAGGGGGGAGGAGAGGGGGAAGAGAGGGGCGATTAGGAGGAGAAGGAAGGGAGGAAAGAGGGGAGATTGGAAGGGGAGGGAAGGGAAGAGAGGAGAGAGACAAGGGGGGAAGGAGAGGGAAGAGAGAGGGACGATTAGGAGGAGAAGGAAGGGAGGAAAGAGGGGAGATTGGGAGGAGAGGGAAGGGAGGAAAGAGGGGAGATCGGGAGGAGAGGGAGAGAGAGGAGAGAGACAAGGGGGGAAGGAGAGGGGGGAGAGAGGGGCGATTAGGAGGAGAGGGAAGGGAGGAAAGAGGGGAGATTGGGAAGAGAGGGAAAGGAAGAGAGGAGAGAGACAAGGGGGGGGGGGGAGAGGGGAGAGAGAGTGGCGATTGGGAAGAGAGGGAAGGAAGAAAGGAAGAGAGGAGGGAGACAAGCTGGGTAAGAGAGGTAGGAGAGAGGTTCAGACTCAGATTCAAATAATTCATTAATACAAAAATATATATAATATTGCCTGACTCTGGTCTCCAACAGGTACCAGCTTTTACCCTTGACATACTTATACAAATTAATTAATATTTTGCTGAAATTTTTATGCAATGTGTAATTACCAAAGAGCACGTATGATGATATGCTGGAAATTTTACAAATATATTTATAGCAAGTACAGTACATTTGTGCTGAAATATTATGGATTTTATAGATCGACAATGAATCGAACAATATTTGAGAATTCAACCAGACAACCAAACTATTTAGAGAATGTTAGAGAATGGAAGGAAAGGGAGGAGAGGGATTAGGGGGAAGGGAGGGAGGGAGGGAGGGAGGGAGGGAGGGAGGGAGGGAGGGAGGGAGGGAGGGAGGAAGGGAAGGAGGGGAGAAGATAGAAGAGATAGAATAAAGGGAGGATATAGAAGACTGGGAGGAAAGAGAGGGAAGGGAGAGAGGGTGTGGTGATTGCGAGGAAACAGAGAGAGGAGAGGGGAGGAGAGGTGAGGTGAAGGAAGATTGAGAGAAGAGGGGAGGGGCGGGGAGGGGAGGGGAGGGGAGGGGAGGGGAAGGAGGGGGAAATTGAGAAGAGAGAGAGAGATGAAAGAGATAGAAGAAGATAAGGTTAAGAGATATGGATGGGAGGGAAAGGGGAGGCAAAAGAGAAGAGAAGAAAAGAGAAAAGAAGAGAAGAGAAGAGGAAGAGAAGAGAAGAGAAGAGAAGAGAAGAGAGAGAGAGAGAGAGAGAGAGAGAGAGAGAGAGAGAGAGAGAGAGAGAAGAGAAGAGAGAGAGAAAGAGAGAGAGAGAGATAGAGATCGAGAGCGAAAGGAAGGAAGGGAGTTGAGGGAGGAAAGAGAGAGAAAAAGGAAGGGAGGGAGGGCACATAGAACAGAAGGAGGGAAGAATGGGAGAAAATAGAGGAAGAAGTGCGGGGAGAGAATGAAGGATATGAAAGAAGAGGAGGTAAGTCAGGGAATGAAGTGAAGGAGAAACAGGGAAGGGAGGGGAGATAAGGGAGAAAAAAGGAAGGGGAAAGAAGATGAGGAAGAAGAAGAAATAAATAAGAAGAGGGAGTGGGCAAGGAAGAGGATGAGGAGAGGACCAGAGGAGAAGAAGACAGAGAGAGGGAGGAGAGGGGAAGAGGAGAAGACAGAGAGAGGGAGGAGAGGGGAAGAGAAGAAGACAAAGAGA
>BOPN01002075.1:127500-130000 GCA_017312705.2 Penaeus japonicus | reverse complement strand
CCCCCCCACCTCCCCATCACTGCTCACCTTCCCCCTGTCCCTAGTTCCCCCACCCAACCCATCCCCCATCATCCAGTCATCTCCCCCCCCCCTCAGTCCCTTGACCCCCCTATCCCCCCATCCCTACCTCCCCCAGACCTTAGTTCAACACCCTCCCATCCCCCTATCCCCCATCCCCACCTCCCCCAGTCCTTAGTTCAACACCCTCCCATCCTCCACCCTCCATCCCCACCTCCTTACCCCCCCTCCCCCTCTCCCCTGATCTCCGCGAGGAATAAATCGGGAATCCGCTGGCGTGAACGGAGCCGCGTTTAGTCTGATGGACTCGTCGCCTCCCTCTGTGGACATTAACAGCGCCATCACCCCCCTGAGACCTTTGCAGACCTTGCCTCTGTGCCCCTTGTGCCTCACTCGCTTTCTCTCTCCCCTCTTCTCTCTCGATTATTGGCTCTTCTCTTCTCTTCTCTTCTCTCTCTCTCTCTCTCTCTCTCTCTCTCTCTCGCTTCTCTCGTCTTCTCTCGTCTTCTATTTTTTCTCTCGATTCTTGTTTCTTCTCTTCTCTCTTTCGTTTCTCTCGTCTTCTATCTTTTCTTTCGGTTCTTGTTTCTTCTCTTCTCTCTCTTACTTCTCTCGTCTTCTATCATTTCTCCCCTCTTCTCGACCGCTTCTTGTCTCTTCTCTTCTCTCGTCTTTTACCTTCTCGTTTCACTCGTCTCTTCTCATCTCTCTCCTCTCCTTTTCTCTTCTCGCTTCTCTCTTCTTTCTCCCATTTTTCCTCTCGTCTTTCTTCTCGTCCTCCTCCTTATACTCTATTCTCACCTTCTCTCGTGTCCCTTTTTCTCGTCTCTCTTGTGTTTCCCTCTTCCTCCTCTTATCTTCATTCTTCTCGATTCTCTCGTCATCCTTTTTCTCTCTCCTCTCATCTCTTCTTTTTCTCTCTCATCTTCCCTTTCCTGTATCTTGAAATTTCTTCCTTTCTGGCCATTGCCAAAGACGCTGTGTCTGTCTAGTTTGTGTCTCTCTCTGTGGCTCTGTCTGTCTCTCTCTCTCTCCCTCCCTCCCTCTCTCCCTCTCTCTCTCTCTCTCTCTCTCTCTCTCTCTCTCTCTCTCTCCCCTCTCCCCTCTCCCCTCTCCCCCCTCCTTCTCCCGTTCCCCTCTTTCTGCTTGCTATTTCATTCTATCCCCTATCCCTCTCTTTGTTTACTCTCACCTCTTTGCCCTTCCCCTGTCCCCTTGTCCTTCTCTCTTTACCTTTCCCCTCCTCCTTCTCCCTCTCCCCTCTGTCACACACCTTTTCCCCTTTCTCTACCCTTTATTTTTCCTCTCCTCCCCCATATTTTGGCGTATTTTTTATTTTAGTTATCCCTACAATTATTAATTTTCGGCCTGGCAAGATAGAAAACGATTTATATAGAATAAAATACATGTGTTACGAATAATGATGTGATAAGGAATATATCGCTAATAATGACATTAGTAATGATGGCAATGATGATGATTGGTAGTATGTGATGATAAAAATCACAATGCTGATAATGTTAAGATGAGGATGCTGGTACTGGCATTGATAGTGTGATAATGAAAATGATTTTATGATAAGAATGATAATGACAGCTATATGAGAAGATAATGATCTAGCATTGCCATCATTAGTAACAACGCCGATAATAATGTTAATGATGATGATAGCAACGGTAAATACATCTGCAATACTAACGATGATAATGGTGATGGTGATGATGATTATGATGATTATGATGATGATGATGGTGGTGGTGGTGATGGTGATGATGGTGATGATGATGGTGGTGGTGTTGAGGATGATGATGAAGATGATGCTGATGATGCTGATGATGATAATGATGATGATTATGATGATGAAGATGATGATGTATATGTATATATATATATATATATATACATATATATATATATATATATATATATATGTATATATATATAAATATATATATATATATATATATATATATATATATATATATATATATATATATATATATATATATACATATATATGACACATTTTATATACTGGTGGTGAGTGTCTGCAGGCAAAACCGCAGTATCATATACAATTATCATTGTCAGCCTCTCTACTATCAAATAATCATCATCACCATCATGTCAATTATCAAATAATCATCACAACCAGTATCACATATCAATATTATAATTATCCTCTTCCCTTTAATCATCATCGACTCTTATTCCTCTCATCAGGAACTGATTAATTTACGAAGTTATTCATTAATTATTTTGCGCAATCAGCCTCGCAATTTTTTGTTAACTTCGAAGTATTCTTTCCTCTTTCTTCACTAATCTCTCCAAATTAATCTTAGGGACCTTAATTAATTCTAAGTATTTCCTGGTCGACCGTGTACTTTCACACCTACTCAGTACTCATGTCTCGTACTTCTCATTTGCAATTCACGGAAGGACGTAGTAGATTATTTTTTTTTTTTTCAAAGGGATCACGTCC
>BOPN01002075.1:115000-117500 GCA_017312705.2 Penaeus japonicus | reverse complement strand
GTTGATAAAAGCGGCAAGACTAATACCCACAATACAGGGAACACCCCAAAAATATATAACGGTGATTATCGAAGCTATAAAACTAATGTTAACCTCCAAAGGCTCTCTTGTCTGTGAAAAATGTATCTGTTGACATGAGGCGATTTGAGAATAACGTGCAGAAAAGAAATGAAACATGTTGATAGTATTTCCCTGTTCTTTACTCTCTTTTATATTGGGAAGAAATTAAAGTCTGGATTGGTTTCTCATGTTGATGTTTGCGTTCGTACTTGGGATGAGAAGAATTGGTATTATTAAGGAAGGAGGGAAGGGAGGGAAGAGAGGGAAGGGAGGGAAGGGAGGGAAGGAGGGAAGGGAGGGGAGGGAGGGAGGCTCAGAGAGAGTGTGAGAGAGAGATAGTTAGATAGATGGATAGTAGATAGATAGTTAGAGAAAGAGAGAGAGAGAGAGAGAGAGCGAGAGAGAGAGAGAGAGAGAGAGAGAGAGAGAGAGAGAGAGAGAGAGAGAGAGAGAGAGAGAGAGAGAGAGAGAGAGAGAGAGAGAGAGAGAGAGAGAGAGAGAGAGAGAGAGAGAGAGAGAGAGAGAGAGAAATAGAGGCAGAGGCAGAGAGAAAAGTAAGGAAATAAAAAGAACACGCAGAATATTTAGAATAAACAACAACAACAACAAAAAACGAAGAAGATTATTGATGATCTAAATCAATAGCAATGAACAAATTCTTTTCAAAACCAACGAAAGTGAAATAGAAAACAGAAGGAAATCCTCGAAGCAAAAGACATATCACTGACGCAAGGAAGACCCTCCGATTCCTTCCACTTGTTCCTCGCAGGGAGAAGCCATCGGTCCCCTCCCTCACCCCTCCCTCACCCCTCCCCCGTTCCCTCCACCATCCCCTACCCACTTTCCCTCATACTCTCCTCCTCTTCCCTTCCCTCTTCTCTCCTTCCTTCTTGGTCTTTCCTTCTTCTCTCCTTCCCCCTTGCTATTTCCCTCTTCTCTCCTTCCCCCTTGCTCTTTCCCTCTTCTCTCCTTCACCCTTGCTCTTTCCCTCTTCTCTCCTTCCCCATCTCCGTTCAACGTTTCTCTCTCCCCATCCTCCCTTCCCTGAGTTTATCTTCTTTACCCCCTCCCCCCTCCCGAATCTACCCTTACCCTTATCGCCCTTTCCCTCCTCCTCTTACTCCTCTTCTTCCTCATCCTACTCCACCTCCCCCTCCTGTTTTTTTTTGTTTTTGTTTTTTACTCCTCGTCTTCTTCCTCCTTCTCCTCCTCAATTTCCTCCTATTCCTCCTCTTCCTTCTCTTCCTCCTCCTCCTCCTCCTCCTTCTCTTCCTCTTCCTCCTTCCCTCACGAAAAAAAGGAAGTCCTCTTCCTCCTTCTCCTCCTCAATTTCCTCCCATTCCTCCTCTTCCTCCTCCTCCACCTCCTCCTTCTCATATTCCTCTTCCTCCTTCCCGTATGAAAACAAGGAAGTCCTCCCGTTTATCAGCCGGAGAAGTCACGGGAAAAGATGTCCTTGTCACTTGGCCTGAGGCACAAGCTATCACAAAGGGCGGAAGTCTATGGGAAGGGTTCTGTGCTCGAGGGTAAACGCAGCTGTTTAGGGGTAGAGGGGGTGAGGAGGAAGGGTAAAAAGTAAACACACACACAGACATAGACATAGACACAGACACAGACACAGACACACACACACACAAACACACACACACACACACACACACACATACACACATACACACACACACACACACACACACATACATACATACATATAGATACATATACATATATATATATTTATATATATATATATATATGTATATATATATATATATATATATATATATATATATATATATATATATATATATATATATATATATATATATATATATATATATATATATATACATATATATATATATATATATATATATATATATATATATATATATATATATATATATATATATATATATATATATATATATATATATATATATATATATATATATATATATATATATATATATATATATATATATACACAAACACTAACACATATACATATATACGTATGTATGTATATATGTACAAATATATATATATGTATGTATCTATCTATGTACATATATATGTATGTATCTATCTATGTATATGCATATGTATATGTATATGTATATATAGGTATAGATATATGTGTATACGTATACATAATGATGATGTTTGTTGGCGGGCGGCGGGTGACCGGGTTCTGACCAACACACGTGCAATATTGAGGAATGCACGAGGGGAAAGTCTGATTGTGCAACGAGCACATGGCTGGTTCTCGTCCTCTCTCCCCTCTCCCCTCTTTACCTTCCCCTCGCCCCTTTCCCTTCTCCCCTCTTCCCACTCTCCTTACCCTCTTACTTCTCATCTGATATGGGACTTCTTCCATGTCTGTTGTCCCCTCTTCCCTCTTTTCTATCCACTCTCTTCTCTTCCCTCTCCCCTCTCC
>BOPN01002075.1:80000-82500 GCA_017312705.2 Penaeus japonicus | reverse complement strand
TAGTATTTTGCATTTTTTTCTGTTTGTTTGCGTGTTCATCTTGTTCCCTTTTATTCTCTTCTTGTATCTTTCTGTTTTTTTTTTTTATTTCGTGTCTTTACGTTCGATCTTTCAGTTCTTATCTTTTCTCTCTTTCTTTCTTTTGTGACTTCTGATCTTTCTCTTCTTAATTTTCGTTTCTCTGTTTTTTGTTTTTTTTAATTCTCTTTTCATATTTGGTTTTCATTTGCTTATTCTTTTCTAATTTGTCTTCCGTTTGTTCTTTACTTGTCGTTCATACGTTCTTTCTTGTTTCTTCTCTTCTTGCCTCTGTTCTCTCTAATGTTCCATCTGTTCTTATTTGTTTTCTTTCCCTTTTTTTCCCTTTTTTCACTCTGTTTTTCTTCTCTTCATTCAAATCTTCCTTTTCCCCCTTTCGTTCTTTCTAGTCTTCCATCTCTTATTTTTCATCTTCCATTTCTCTCTTTTCTTCCTTCTCTTCTTTCTTTTCTTCCTTCTTTTTTCTTAATTTTCCCCTTCTCTTGTTCTTTCTTTTATTTAATCTTTTGTTCTTAATTCTCTTCCTTCTTTTGTTCTTTCTTTTCTTCTTTCTTGTCTGTCTCTTTTCTTTTTTTTCCTCCTTCTGTTAATTCTTTTCTTCCATTTGTTCTTTCTTTTCTCCTATCTCCTTTTTCTTTTCTTCCATCTTCTATTCTTAATTATTTTCCTTCTTTTGTTTTTTTCTTGTCTTCCTCTTTTCTTTCTTTTCCTCCTGTTCATTTTTGTCTTCCATTTATTCTTTCTTTTCTCCCATCTCTTCTTTCCTTTGCCTTCCTTCCATTCTCTCTTTATCTTCCATCTTTTCTCTATCTCTCACGTCTTTCTACCCCCCCATCCACCCCCTTTCCTCTCCCCCCTTCCCCCTCCCCCCTCTCGAATGACACTCATTGCAAAACATGGAAACCTGTTGCTTCTCAGACTGACATGCAACAAGCATCGCCAACGCTAATGCAATATCACCTCAATCACCTCTGGTTCTGTTGACTTGTTGCGGTTGAGTTTTTACTTGGTGGTGTACCTGTGGAGGGAAGAGCGGTGGATCGTGTGTACATTGTGGGTATGTGTGTGTGCGTGTGCGTGTGTGTGTGTGTGTGGATTTGTTTGTTTTGTTTGTTTGTGTGTGTGTGTGTGTGGATTTGTTTGAGTGTGTGTGTGTTTTGTGTGTGTTTTTTGTTTGAGTGCGTGTTCCTGTGTGTGTGTGGATTTGTTTGTTTGTGTGTGTGTGTGTGTGTGTGTATGTTTTGTGTTTGTATGCATGTTTCTGTGTGTGTGTGTGGATTTGTTTAAACGTGCTTGTGTGTGTGAGTATGTATGTTTGCTTAGATAGATAGGGATAAATACATTGATATAGCTAAAGATAGGTATCGGTAGATTGATGCAGATATAGATATATATAGATAGATGCATAAAAATAGATATAGTTAGATTGGTATATTTATAAATAGATTTATAAATAGATGTTGATATAAATAGATTGATACAGCTATAGAATGATATAGATAAACTGATATTGATTTAGATATCGATATATTTATGTAGGTAGACATAGACAGATATATTGATATAGATATAGATAGATAGATTAATATAGATATAGATAGATAGATTGATATAGATATGAGTAGATAGACTGCCATATAGATAGAGATATTGATATAGATATAGATAGCTAGATTGAAATAGATATGGATAAATAGACTAACATAGATATAGATACATTCTTAGATTGATGTAAATAGTCAGATTGATATATACATAAAGATAGCATATGGATATCGATATATAAAATGATATAGATATATATAGAGAGACTGATATAGATATATAGACAAATAGATGTACCTTCCGTGCCAGACTGGTAGGGTACATGCCACCTCTGACCCAACCACATAACTTGCTGATCCATTACCTGCCGAAGCTGCACTCAGACGTAACTAACTTTCGCCTGAGCTGATGCCAAATCCTTGTCCCTGTCACTCTTACGTCATGTAACACTCACCTGTTTGGCGCTACACCCTACCTAGCCTGCAGGTTTTGTTTAGCTGCAGTGGTGATGGGACCCGGAACTGCCATTGTCTGTGCTATGGGGGTTTTGTTGCCTTGTTTACTGGTGGTGAAAGATCTTTTATGACTTCTCATGTATTTTGGGAGGTGGGCGTGGAGCTGCTTGTGTTGTAAATATATGTAGGTGTTTGGTTGGGTGGTTGTGTGTTTGTTGGTTGTTTTTGTTTGTTTGTGTGTGTGTTTTTTTGTTTTGTGTATGTGTTTGTTTGTTTGTGTGTGTGTGTGTGTGTGTGTGTGTGTGCGTGTGCGTGTGTGGGGCGGGCGTGTAGATGAAAATATCCTCATAGACACGAGTACAAATTTCATCTCACGATATAAATATTCATTCCTATTCCTATTCATATATTCACACCCTTTCATGCACCTACATGAACCGCGAACTACATTTTATTCCGGC
>BOPN01002075.1:65000-72500 GCA_017312705.2 Penaeus japonicus | reverse complement strand
AAAGAGGGAGAGAGGAGCAGGAAAGAGGGAGAGGAGAACGGAAAAGGGGAGAGGAGAGCGGGAAGAGGGGAGAGGAGAGCGGAAAGAGAGGGAGAGCAGGAGAGCGGAGAGAAAAAGAGGGGAGAGGGAGAGCGGAAAAGAGAGGGAGAGCAGAGCGGAAAAAAAGGGGGGAGAGGAGAGCGGAAAGAGGGGGAGAGGAGAGCGGAAAAGAGGGGAGAGGAGAGCGGAAAAGAGGGAAGAGGAGAGCGGAAAAGAGGGGAGAGGAGGCGGAAAAAGGGAGACGAGAGCGGAAAAGAGGGGAGAGGAGAGCGGAAAAGAGGGAGAGGAGAGTGGGAAAGAGGGGGAGAGGAGAGCGGAAAAGAGGGGAGAGGAGAGTGGAAAAGAGGGGAGAGGAGAGTGGAAAAGAGGGGAGAGGAGAGCGGAAAAGAGGGGAGAGGAGAGTGGAAAAGAGGGGAGAGGAGAGCGGAAAAGAGGAGAGAGGAGGAGGGCGGAAAAGAGGGAGAGAGTGGAAAAGAGGGGAGAGGAGAGCCGGAAAAGAGGGGAGAGAGGAGAGTGGAAAAGAGGGGGAGAGGAGAGTGGAAAAGAGGGGGAGAGGAGGCGGAAAAGAGGGGGAGAGGAGGGGCGGAAAAGAGGGGGAGAGAGGAGAGCGGAAAGAGGGGAGAGGAGAGCGGAAAGGGAGAGGAGAGTGGAAAAGAGGGAAGAGGAGAGCGGAAAAGAGGGGAGAGGAGGGCGGAAAGAGGGGGAGAGGAGAGTGGAAAAGAGGGAGAGGAGAGAGCGGAAAAGGGGGGAGAGGAGAGCGGAAAAGAGGGGAGAGGAGAGCGGAAAAGAGGGGAGAGGAGAGCGGAAAAGAGGGGAGAGGAGAGCGGAAAAGAGAGGAGAGGAGAGCGGAAAAGAGGGGAGAGGAGAGCGGAAAAGAGAGGAGAGGAGAGCGGAAAAGAGGGGAGAGGAGAGCGGAAAAGAGGGGAGAGGAGAGCGGAAAAGAGGGGAGAGGAGAGTGGAAAAGAGGGGAGAGGAGAGCGGAAAAGAGGGGAGAGGAGAGCGGAAAAGAGGGGAGAGGAGAGCGGAAAAGAGGGGAGAGGAGAGCGGAAAAGAGGGGAGAGGAGAGCGGAAAAGAGGGGAGAGGAGAGCGGAAAAGAGAGGAGAGCAGAGCGGAAAAGAGGGGAGAGGAGAGCGGAAAAGAGGGGAGAGGGAAAGTAGAAAAAGGGGAGAGGAAAGTAGAAAAAGAGGGGAGAGGGAGAGGAGAGCGGAAAAGAGAGGGAGAGGAGAGCGGAAAAGAGGGGAAGGAAAGTGGAAAAGAGGGGAGAGGAGAGGCGGGGGAAAAGAGGGGAGGAGAGCGGAAAAGAGGGGAGAGGAGAGCGGAAAAAAGGGGAGAGGAGACTGGAAAAGAGGGGAGAGGAGAGCGGAAAAGAGGGGAGAGGAGAACGGAAAAGAGGGGAGAGGAAAGTAGAAAAGAGGGGAGAGGAAAGTAGAAAAGAGGGGAGAGGGGAGAGGAGAGCGGAAAAGAGAGGAGAGGAGAGCGGAAAAGAGGGGAGAGGAGAGCGGAAAAGAGGGGAGAGGAGAACGGAAAAGAGGGGAGAGGAAAGTAGAAAAGAGGGGAGAGGGGAGCGGAAAAGAGGGGAGAGGAGAGCGGAAAAAAGGGGAGAGGAGAGCGGAAAAGAGGGGAGAGGAGAACGGAAAAGAGGGGGAGAGGAGAAAGTAGAAAAGGGGGAGAGAGGAAAGTAGAAAAGAGGGGAGAGGGGAGCGGAAAAGAGGGGAGAGGAGAGCGGAAAAGAGAGGAGAGGAGGAGGCGGAAAAGAGGGAGAGGAAAGTGGAAAGGGAGGAGAACGGAAAGAGGAAAGAGAGAGGAGAGGAGAACGGAAGAAGAGGGAGAGGAGAACGGAAAAGAGGGGGAGAGGAGCGGAGAAGAGGGGAGAGGAGAGCGGAAAAGAGGGGAGAGGAGAGCGGAAAAGAGGGGAGAGGAGAACGGAAAAGAGGGGGAGAGAGGAGAGCGGAAAAGAGGGGAGAGGAAAGTAGAAAAGAGGGGAGAGGAAAGTAGAAAAGAGGGGAGAGGGGAGAGGAGAGCGGAAAAGAGGGGAGAGGAGAGCGGAAAAGAGGGGAGAGGAGAGTGGAAAAGAGGGGAGAGGAGAACGGAAAAGAGAGGAGAGGAGAACGGAAAAGAGGGGAGAGGAGAACGGAAAAGAGGGGAGAGGAGAGCGGAAAAGAGGGGAGAGGAGAGCGGAAAAGAGGGGAGAGGAGAGCGGAAAAGAGGGGGAGAGGAGAGAGAGTGGAAAAGAGAGAGGGGAGAGGAGGCGGAAAGAGGAGAGAGTGGAAAAGAGGGAAAGAGGAGAGCGGAAAAAGAGGGAGAGGAGAACGGAAAAGAGGGGGAGAGGAGAGCGGAAAGAGAGAGCAGAGCGGAAAAGAGGGAGAGGAGGCGGAAAAGGGGAGGAGAGCGGAAAAGAGGGGAGAGGAGAGCGGAGGAGAGGGGAGAGCGGAAAAGAGGGGAGAGGAGAGCGGAAAAAAGGGGAGAGGAGAGCGGAAAAGAGGGGAGAGGAGAGCGGAAAAGAGGGGAGAGGAGAGTGGAAAAAGAGGGGGAGAGGAGAGCGGAAAAGAGGGGGAGAGAGAGACGGGAAAAGAGGGGAGGAGAGCCGGAAAAGAGGGGAGAGGAGGGGCAGGCTAAAGGGGAGGGAGGAGCAGAAGGAAGAGGAGAGCAGAGGCAGGAAAAAAGGGAGAGGAGAGCGGAAAGAGGGGAGAGCAGGAAAAGAGGGGAGAGGAGAGCGGAAAAGAGGGGAGAGGAGAGCGGAAAAGAGAGGAGAGGAGAGCGGAAAAGAGGGGAGAGGAGAGCGGAAAAGAGGGGAGAGGAGAGCGGAAAAGAGGGGCGAGGAAAACAGTAAAGAGGGGAGAGGAGAGCGGAAAGAGGGGGAGAGGAGAGCGGAAAAAAGGGGAGAGGAGAGCGGAAAAGAGGGGAGAGGAGAGCGGAAAAGAGGGAGAGGAGAGTGGAAAAAGGAAGGGAGAGGAGAGCGGAAAAGAGGGGAGAGGAGAGTGGAAAAGAGGGAGAGGAAGCGGAGAAGAGGGGAGAGGAGGGCGGAAAAGAGGGAAGAGGAGAGCGGAAAAAGAGGGGAGAGGGAGAGCGGAAAGAGGGGAAGGAGAAAGCGGGAAAGAGGGGAGAGGAGAGCGGAAAAGAGGGGAGAGGAAAGCGGAGAAGAGGGGAGAGGAGAGCGGAAAAGAGAGGAGAGGAGAGCGGAAAAGAGGGGAGAGGAAAGCGGAGAAGAGGGGAGAGGAGAGCGGAAAAGAGAGGAGAGGAGAGCGGAAAAGAGGGACGGAGAGCGGAAAAAGGGGGAGAGGAGAGCGGAAAAGAGAGGAGAGGAGAGCGGAAAAGAGGGGCGAGGAGAGCGGAAAAGAGGGGAGAGGAGAGCGGAAAAGAGGGGGGAGGAGAGTGGAAAGAGGGGGAGAGAGGAGAGCGGAAAAGAGGGGAGGAGGCGGAAAGGAGAGGAGGGCGGAAAGAGGGAAGGAGAGCGGAGAAGAGGGGAGGAGACGGAGAAGAGGGGAGAGGAGAGCGGAAAAGAGGGGAGAGGAGAGCGGGAAAGAGGGGAGAGGAGAGCGGAAAAGAGGGAGAGGAGAGTGGAAAAGAGGGAGAGGAGAGGCGGAGAAGGGGAGAGGAGAGCGGAAAAGAGGGGAGAGGAGAGTGGAGGAAGAGGGGGAGAGGAGAGCGGAAAAGAGAGGAGAGGAGAGCGGAAAAGAGAGAAGAGAGGGAGAGCGGAGAAGAGGGGAGAGCGGAAAAGAGGGGAGAGGAGAGCGGAAAAGAGGGGAGAGGAAAGCGGAAAAGAGGGGAGAGGAGAGCGGAAAAGAGGGAGAGGAGAGCGGAAAGAGGGGAGGGAGAGCGGAAAAGAGGGGAGAGTAGAGCGGAAAAAGAGGGGGAGAGGAGAGAGAGAGGAGAAAGAGGGGGAGAGGAGAGCGGAAAAGAGGGAAGGAGAGGCGGAGAAGAGGGGAGAGGAGAGGCGGAGAAGGGGAGAGGAGGGCGAGGAAAGAGGGAAGGAGAACGGGGAAAAGAGGGGGAGGAGAGTGGAAAAGAGGGAGAGGAGAGCGGAAAGAGGGGCCGAGGAGAGTGGAAAAGAGGGAGGAGGCGGAAAGAGGGGAGAGGAGAGTGGAAAAGAGGGAGAGGGAGAGCGGAAAAGAGGGGCGAGAGAGTGGAAAGAGGGGGAGAGGAGAGCGGAAAAGAGGGGAGAGGAGAGCGGAAAAGAGGGGAGAGGAGAGCGGAGAAGAGGGGAGAGGAGAGCGGAAAAGAGGGGAGAGGAGAGCGGAAAAGAGGGGAGAGGAGAGCGGAAAAGAGGGGAGAGGAGAGCGGAAAAAGAGGGAGAGAGTGGAAAAGAGGGGCGAGGAGAGTGGAAAAAGGGGGAGAGGAGCGGAAAAGAGGGAGAGGAGAGTGGAAAAGAGGGGAGAGGAGAGCGGAAAAGAGGGGCGAGGAGAGTTGGAAAAGGGGGAGAGGGAGAGCGGAAAGAGGGGAGAGGAGAGTGGAAAAGAGGGGAGAGAGGAGGAGGCGGAGAAGAAGAGGGGAGAGGAGAGTGGAAAAGAGAGGAGAGGAGAGCGGAGGAGAAGAGGGAGAGGGAGAGCGGAAAAAGAGGGGAGAGAGGAGAGCGGAAAAGAGGGGAGAGGAGAGTGGAAAAGAGGGGGAGAGGAGAGGCGGAGAAGAGGGGAGAGGAGAGCAGAGAAAGGGGAGAGGAGAGCGGAAAAGAGGGGAGAGGAGAGCGGAAAAGAGGGGAGAGGAGAGCGGAAAAGAGGGAAGAGGAGAGCGGAAAAGAGGGGAGAGGAGAGGCGGAAGGAAGGAGAGCGGAAAAGAGGGGCGAGGAGAGCGGAAAAGAGGGGAGAGGAAAGCGGAAAAGAGAGGAGAGGAGAGCGGAAAAGAGGGGCGAGGAGAGCGGAAAAGAGGGGAGAGGAAAGCGGAAAAGAGAGGGAGAGGGAGAGCGGAAAGAGGGCGAGGAGAGCGGAAAGAGGGAGAGGAAAGCGGAAAAGAGGGGAGAGGAGAGCGGAAAAGAGGGGAGAGGAAAGCGGAGAAGAGGGGAGAGGAGAGCGGAAAAGAGAGGAGAGCGGAAAAGAGGGGCGAGGGAGAGCGGAAAGAGGGGAGAGGAAAGCGGAAAAGAGAGGAGAGGAGAGCGGAAAAGAGGGGAGAGGAAAGCGGAGAAGAGGGGAGAGGAGGACGGAAAGGGCCGAGGAGAGCGGAAAAGGGGAGAGGAGAGCGGAAATGAGAGGAGAGGAGGCGGGGGAAAAGAGGGGAGAGGAAAGCGGAAAAGAGAGGAGAGGAGAGCGGAAAAGAGGGGCGAGGAGAGCGGAAAAGAGGGGAGAGGAGAGCGGAAAAAAGGGGAGGAGAGACGGAAAAGGGGAGGAGAGCGGAAAAGAGGGGAGAGGAGAGCGGAAAAGAGAGGAGAGGAGAGCGGAAAAGAGGGGAGAGGAAAGCGGAAAGAGAGAGGAGGAGGCGGAAAGAGAGAGGAGCGGAAAAGAGGGGCGAGGAGAGCGGAAAAGAGGGGAGAGGAGAGCGGAAAAAGAGGGGGAGAGGAGAGCGGAAAAAGAGGGAGAGGAGAGCGGAAAAGAGGGGAGAGGAGAGCGGAGAAGAGGGGAGAGGAGAGCGGAAAAGAGGGGAGAGGAGAGCGGAAAAGAGGGGCGAGGAGAGCGGAAAAGAGGGGAGAGGAGAGCGGAAAAGAGGGGAGAGGAGAGCGGAAAAGAGGGGAGAGGAGAGCGGAAAAGAGGGGAGAGGAGAGCGGAAAAGAGGGGAGAGGAAAGCGGAAAAGAGAGGAGGAGGCGGAAAAAGAGAGGGGAGAGGGAGAGAAGCGGAGAAGGGGAGAGGGAGAGCGGAAAAGAGGGGAGAGGAGAGCGGAAAAGAGGGGAGAGGAGAGCGGAAAAGAGAGGAGAGGAGAGCGGAAAAGAGGGGAGAGGAGAGCGGAAAAGAGGGGAGAGGAGAGCGGAAAAGAGGGGCGAGGAGAGCGGAAAAGAGGGGAGAGGAGAGCGGAAAAGAGGGGAGAGGAGAGCGGAAAAGAGAGGAGAGCGGAAAAGAGGGGAGAGGAGAGCGGAAAAGAGGGGAGAGGAGAGCGGAAAAGAGGGGAGAGGAGAGCGGAAAAGAGGGAGAGGAGAGTGGAAAAGAGGGGCGAGGAGAGTGGAAAAGAGGGGAGAGGAGAGCGGAAAAGAGGGGAGAGGAGAGTGGAAAAGAGGGGAGAGGAGAGCGGAAAAGAGGGGCGAGGAGAGTGGAAAAGAGGGGAGAGGAGAGCGGAAAAGAGGGGAGAGGAGAGTGGAAAAGAGGGGAGAGGAGAGCGGAAAAGAGGGGAGAGGAGAGCGGAAAAGAGGGGAGAGGAGAGCGGAAAAGAGGGGAGAGGAGAGCGGAAAAGAGGGGAGAGGAGAGCGGAAAAGAGGGGAGAGGAGAGCGGAAAAAGAGGGGCGGGGAGAGCGGAAAAAGAGGGGGAGAAGGAGAGCGGAAAAAGGGGAGGAGAGCGGAAAAGGGAGAGGAGAGTGGAAAAGAGGGGCGAGGAGAGTGGAAAAGAGGGGAGAGGAGAGCGGAAAAGAGGGGAGAGGAGAGTGGAAAAGAGGGGAGAGGAGAGCGGAAAGAGGGGGCGAGGAGAGTGGAGAGGAAAGAGGGAGAGAGGAGAGCGGAGGAAAAGAGGGGAGAGGAGAGTGGAAAAAGAGGGGAGAAGGAGAGCGGAGAGAGAGAGAAAGAGGGGAGAGGAGAGTGGAAAAGAGAGGAGAGGAGAGCGGAGAAGAGGGGAGAGGAGAGCGGAAAAAGAGGGGGAGAGGAGAGCCCGGAAAAGAGGGGAGGAGGAAGTGGAAAGGGTGAGGCGGAAGAGGGGGGAGAGAGGAGAGTGGAAAAGAGGGGAGAGGAGAGCGGAGAAGAGGGGAGAGGAGAGCGGAAAAGAGGGGAGAGGAGAGCGGAAAAGAGGGGAGAGGAGAGCGGAAAAGAGGGGAGAGGAGAGTGGAAAGAGAAGAGGAGAGCGGAGAAGGAGAGGAGAGCGGAGAAGAGGGAGAGGAGAGCGGAGAAAGAGGGAGAGGAGAGCGGAAAAGGGGAGAGGAGAGTGGAAAAAGAGGGGAGAGGAGAGGCGGAGAAGAGGGGAGGGAGAGCGGAGAAGAGGGAGAGGAGAGCGGAAAGAGGAGAGGAAAGCAGTAAGAGGGGAGGGAGAGAAGCGGAAAAGAGGGGAGAGGAGAGCGGAAAAGAGGGGAGAGGAGAGCGGAAAAGAGGGGAGAGGAGAGTGGAAAAGAGGGAGAGGAGAGGCGGAAAGGGGGAGAGGAGAGTGGAAAGAGGGGGGAGAGGAGAGGCGGAAAAGAGGGGGAGAGGGAGAGTGGGGGAAAGAGGGAGAGGAGGCGGAAAGAGGGGGAGAGGAGAGCGGAAAAGAGGGGAGAGGAGAGTGGAAAAGAGGGGAGAGGAGAGCGGAAAAGAGGGGAGAGGAGAGCGGAAAAGAGGGGAGAGGAGAGCGGAAAAGAGGGGAGAGGAGAGCGGAAAAGAGGGGAGAGGAGAGTGGAAAAGAGGGGAGAGGAGAGCGGAAAAGA
>BOPN01002075.1:37500-45000 GCA_017312705.2 Penaeus japonicus | reverse complement strand
AGAGAGAGAGAGAGAGAGAGAGAGAGAGAGAGAGAGAGAGAGAGAGAGAGAGAGAGAGAGAGAGAGAGAGAGAGAGAGAGAGAGAGAGAGAGAGAGAGAGAGAGAGAGAGAGAGAGAGAGAGAGAGAGAGAGAGAGAGAGAGAGAGAGAGAGAGAGAGAGGGAGAGGGAGAGGGAGAGAGGGAGGGAGAGAGAGAGAGAGAGAGAGAGAGAGAGAGAGAGAGAGAGAGAGAGAGAGAGAGAGAGAGAGAGAGAGAGAGAGAGAGAGAGAGAGAGAGAGAGAGAGAGAGAGAGAGAGAGAGAGAGAGAGAGAGAGAGGGAGAGAGGGAGGGAGGGAGAGAGAGAGAGAGAGAGAGAGAGAGAGAGAGAGAGAGAGAGAGAGAGAGAGAGAGAGAGAGAGAGAGAGAGAGAGAGAGAGAGAGAGTTTTTACCAACTGCAGGGATACACCACCGAAAAAAAACTTTTGTGGATTTAAGACCATGGCTTCTATCTGGAAGATATTAATTATAGTCTGTAAAAACTAGTGTCACAGGTAGATATTTTGTTGTAGTTAGTAAAGTTTACTAGGTAGATATATTAGTTGCAGTTAGTAAAAACTATAGTATCATAGTTTACATAAGTTGCATTAAAAAAGTGAATATAAATGGATATTAATTGTATTCAGTAGAAAGCAAAGACATCTCGTGTACGACAAAGATCTGGCGAAAAACAAGACCGCAACAGAACTTAAAGTGCTGTAGGGCGGTTCCTCCAACACGCCTCAAATTTACGGCTCTTTTGAGACTCCGAGTCCATCGTCAACAAGTGATTATGGATAGTGATGTAATGATGGTGGCGAACTTATGATAACAATGATGTGAAAGGGAAATATTGATAGAAAATCGTGGCGTAGTGATGATAACAACAACTTATCATCAAAATCAAAATCTTCCATAATTTCTCATTCTTTATATCGCTTGATATGACCTAATAGATCAATTAAAAAGTTTAAGAGTTGCTTATATGCAGAAACTTATCATCGAGTTTTAGACAAATCTGAACTTTTAATTTTGGTTCTTAAGTACTCGCCTTAGTAATTTCCCCTGAATTTCGATCAAAGTGGATTATTTTCAGAACAGGAAAGTTCCCTTCAAAAAATCGTTGCAATTAGGGAATATAACGTTCATTCTGTAAGATTACTGTAATCATTAAAGACCATTTAAACTTGTTGCTTGTTGTTTGATGTTTAATATACCGTCATAAATGCCAGATTTAATTACAAAGAACCTTCGGTATTTCACGGCCGATATTTTCAAATTGTTTGACGTTTGAGAGATTCAAGGTTAACTATACAAAACCATCAACAGAACGTCATCTATTTTTTTCAATGATATACATATCTATCTATATATATATGTACACACACTCACTCACACACACACACATACTGCCGTCCACCACTCAACCTCAACTCACGTCAATTATCTTCGACTTGCGGTAATGTTCGATGAAATAATTCCTACTATTCGTTCCTTCGTATTCCATTTCCTTTTCTATCCTCTCACACTGAAACGCTATCCATAAATCTTTCAACGTAGATAATTTGGCCGTAAAAAGCCAAATCTCGTATCAACATAAGGCAAGCTGTTTATGTTTCCCCATATATTAGTGGACGTAAATCAACAACGACGCCAAGTAAGTGGCCTTCGGGAGACCATCTGTTATATTTTCTTGAGAGGAAATATGTGCGTATATCTTTGTATTATTGTGATTGTATTAAGGAGAGCTTCGCCAAAGACCTCCGGGGCGTTAGGAGAACTTCTTTCATAACTTTGTAAAAGACTTGGGATAAGCTTCTTTTATATTCTACTGATGGTGTTGGGCAATGCCTCTTTCATGTCTGTAATAATGTTGATATAAGCTTCTGTCCTGTTCCGACGGCCATAGGAACGTATTCTCGTGGTGCTGGGGTGAGCTTCTTTCAAATGTTGTAGCGGGTGTTAGGGAGAACATCTTTTGTATTCTTGTGATGGTGTTTGGGATGGCATCTTTCAAATGTTCCAGGAGATACTGGAGTGAGTGTCTTGACATTCTTTCAGGATGAGAGGCTCTCAAATAAAGGTCAGGGGTGTTTTACGAGAATTTAAGATATACATATATTTGTCTATCTTTTTTCCCTTCTAACTGTTGTTGTATTGCAATTCTGCCTATATGCCTACCATTTTAATTTCATTTGTGTATGTGCATGTTCATACGCATGCAAATGCATAAATGTGTGTATATATATATATATATATATATATATATATATGTATATATATATGTATATATATATATATATATATATATATATATATATATATATATATATATATATATATATATATATATATATATATATATATACATATATGTGTGTGTGTGTGCGTGTGTGTATTCGCATATATGTATAAAGAAATGCCAAGTAATGTGATTAAAAGTAAATCTAGCAAATACAAGTAAATATGAACTAGAAGAGAGAAGAACAGGATATGAAAATTGAAAGATTCTCGAGTGTAGAGTGTGTGTCGGGGGGGAGGGGGGGGGGGGGGGGATAAGAGAGGGTAGGAGGAGGAGGATAAAGGAGAGGGTACGGGTTAAGGATAAAGGGGGGGGGGGGGTGAGTGGAAGGGTAGAGAGTCCCATTATCTTGATTACGAAGGAAAGGAAATTTCTTGACGTTAATGAGAATTCGCTATGAAGAAATTCGTTTGATAAGTCGTCTCTCCTGATCTTATCATTTGGTTTATTAGAATTTTAAATTCCTCTTTTTGGGGATATAAGATTCCGAGACTTTAATCTACTTTTGGTACATTTTTAATGTTATTTTAAAAATTGTTTCAATTATCCACGTATCTTCAAGATAGGTTTTAGTCTCAAAGAATGATAAAAAAAAAAAAAAAAAAATTGGATCGTCTTGTTAATTCTTCTCATTCATATATTCCTCTGTTTTCTTATTGCATATCAACTTGTTATTATATCATACAATTTATTACGTCTCACATATTACAGTATTGGTTTCCCATCACATCTTATTGCAATCACATGTTTAGTCATCACACTCGCAGTAATTAGCAATCTCTCGAACTAATCACAAAAATTGTCCTATTGATCTTTAAAGATGTGTTTCTTTATTCATTGGTTTATCTATTTTTTTTTATCTATCGATGCGTGGATGTACTTGGGAGATTGTTGATGTATGATGACAGGCTGACAGGCTGGGGATGATAATTATTTGGTAATTAACAGGTTGGTGACGATTATTTGAAGTACAGTGATATCCAGACACCCACTGCTATCTATATGAATAAAAACAATTACCACTTCACTTAAACTCATCACTTGACCTCAGATACAATGATTATTGCTTCAGATCACACATCACGTTACTTTCCACTTTACTCGAATTAATCTAATGATATCCATATCATGATAAAAAGATGATTTGATTTCAACCTGCAATACTCGTAAAGATATTGACAATGTAACAGATGGAATAAAGAATCTGAATTTAAATCTGAATTGAAACACGTGTCTGTAAATGTTGTTAGGGAGAACATCTTTCATGTTTTATTTTCTGATACTGATGGGGTTTGTTTATCTCATATTGCATTGATGATTCTGGGGCGAGTTCTCAGAATCTTTTAATTATGTTGGGAAAAAGCTTCTTTCATATTATTTTAATAGTGTTAGGGAGAGCATGTTTCCTATTTTTGCGATAATGCTGGGTTGAGCTTCTTTACTGGGATAAGGGAGAGCATCTTTCATATTCTTGTGATTGTTAGGGAGAGCATCTTTCATATGTACTTTCCACTTTACTCTAGATGCTTTCACTTTGACTCACAACGCTTATCAAATATGTAAACCGTCTTGTATATTTGCATGTCGACGAAGCAATTCTTCAATATTGCATGGCGTGAGATTATCTTTAGAAAAGCAATTTTTGATTAAATTGATAAATAAGCATATTGATTAACAAATAAATGAAAAGATACGTATGCTATTAAAGTAGATAGATTGAAATAGAACAAAGGTACGCGTAGATAAAAAGTATAAATAAATACAGAGGTAGATAAGTAGACCTAAATGAAAAAAAACAAAAAACATAATTGACTTCATTCTTCTTTTTTGTTGTCTTTTTTAAAGGAACTTCTCTGCAGGCTTGACGTTTCGATAAGTCGTCTCCACTTGGCTCAGTCCCGAAGAAGCTCCTCGCCCGCCATTTCTCTCTTTCTCAGATCTTCTCTCTCACTCTCCATCCACCTTTGCTTCAGTTTACCTCTGTTCCTTCTTCCCTGCACCTCCATTTCTAATACTTTTTTTTCCTACATGTTCCTCGTCTCTTCACACCACGGGACCATACCATCGAAGTCTTCTCTTTTGGATTTTATTTGACACCTTAGTCACTTTGACTGTCCTTTTAATCGTTTCATTCTTGATCTTGTCCGATTTTGTAACACCACATGTTCATCTCAATATTTTCACTTCCATCACGTTAAGTTTCTTTTCATACGTTTTGGTAGATCCTCACTTTTCCGTATATTTCCGTATAACATTACGCGTCTTACTACTAACCTAATGTTAACTCCCTTGTTATACAATACTCTAGAAACAGTTTTTTATTTTTGTTTATATTCATCCCAGAGCACTTTATTAGATATTTCTGCATCCAAGTCTCCCTTCTTTGACACTGTCGACCCAAGATATTCAAAATTATTCACTCTCCTTAAATTTATTTCCATGCATTGTGACCCCTCCTTCAATCCCATAGATAAAACTCATGGAATCCCGTTTTCTTCCAGATGATTCAAAGACCTCAGTTCTCTAAAGCTCTCCTCCAATATTCCATATTTTCTTTAACCTACTGGTGCCGCATATAATTATGTCACCTGCAAAGAGCATGAATTACGAGGACTGATTTTTTATCTTCTCCGACAAGGCGTCCATTACAAGGTCAAACAGACAGGGGCTCAGTGAAGAACCCTGGTGAAGTCCAGCATGGACAGGGATCCAGTCTGTCAGTCCCATGCTTCTTCTTACCCTAGGTCTGGCCTCTTCATACGTATCCTGTATCGATCCTATGTGGTTTTTTTCTGGCATTTCTTTCTCACTCGTGCATCTCCATAACTCTTGACGAGGTACTCTGTCGTAGGCCTTTTCCAGGTTTATATATATATATATATATATATATATATATATATATATATATATGTGTGTGTGTGTGTGTGTGTGTGTGTGTGTGTGTGTGTATAATGTCCAGTCCTTTCCCCTTTTCCCGATGTATTTTTTTGTTTGCTTTTGTTTTTTGTTTCTGTTTTTTCAATCCCTCTACCTGACATAAATACCAAACTGTTCAATCCCTATCGCCGTTTCTTCTCTCAGTCTTCCCCCTAAACCCCTTCCCAGACCCTCATTATAATTGAAACTGATATAAATCCTTTGCAATTCCCACTATGCTGGATATCACCCTTCTCCTTGCAGATAGGCACGATGCAACAATCTCCCTCCACTCCTCTTGCATCTTTCTTCTCCTCATAACATATCTTTTATCATCACTCCCTCTTCTTCTTGACATTTCTACACCTCCGCAGGCATATCGCCAAGTCCAGTTGCCTCTCCTTCCCTCATTTTCCTAAGTGCCTTTCACAGCTTCTTATTTACTTACATTTGGTGTGAGATCCTAGTTTGGGAATCCTTGATTCTAGGATTCTTCTCATTCAGCAGATGCTCGAAATATTCTCCCCAATTTTCCTTGTCCATCATATATTTGACTTCATTACTAAAGAATTAATGAATGGATAAATAGAATGAGCAGAATTATTGTTCTTATTACTGTCATCATTATTATTAGCATCATGATTGATATTATAATTATTACTGTTTTTATTATTATCCTTATTATTATTATCATCATCATTATTATCAGTATCATTATTAGTATCATAATTATTGATTTTTTATTGTTATCATTATCATTATTATTGTTCTAATCATTATCATCTTTATTATTATTATTGTTATTACTACAGTTATTATCATTATTGTTATTGTTATCATTATCATTATTACTAGCATTATTATTATCTTTACTATTATTATTATTGTTATTATTATTGATATCATTATTATTATCATTATTATTTTCTTTATTGTTATTATTGTTATCATTATTATATTTTTCTATTACTACATTTATTATTATTATTATCTTTATCATACTTATTATCATTATTATTATTATCATTATTATTATCATTATTATTATTATCATTATTATCTTTTTATCATTATTTTTATTATTATTATTATTATCATCATCATTATCATCATTATTGTTACAATATTATTACAATCTTTATAACCATCATTACCATCCCCATTATCATCATCGTTATTATCATCCTCATTGTCATCATTATTATCATAATGAATGGAATCATTATCATTTTTATTTTTATTATGATAATCATTATCGTTTTTATTTTTATTATGATAATCATTATCATTATAATCTTCTTTATCATAACTACTATGGTAGTAAGGATTATTGTCATTGTGATAGTCATAATAATAATAATTATCATTATTGTTATCATATGACTACTATGTTATGACTGCTATCATCATCACCATCATTATCAGGACTGCTATCACTTTATCATTTTCATTATCATTTTTATAATTGTTATTATTACTACCTGATCACTATCATCGTAGCTGTTATCATTATTATTGTTGTCATTATCATTATTAATAGTAGTAGTAGTAGTAGTATCTTTATTATTATAATCCTTGTTGTTGTTATTCCTTATTATTACTGTTGTTATGTTGTTGTTGTTGATGGTAATCCTTGAGGATTACCATCACTAATTATATAGATTTCCAAAGTCTTAATTCTCACTCTCTTTTATTATCATTATTATTGTTGTCATTATCATTATCATTCTGAATAGTAGTAGCAGTAGTAGTATCTTTATTATTATAATCCTTGTTGTTGTTATTGTTATTATCATCATTATTATAATTTTTATTGGTTTACCATTATTATCATTATTATTGCTATCATTATTATCATTATTGTTTTTAGAGTTGTTTGTTGTTTTTTATTACCATTTTTATTATCACTATTATTATTATTATGACTATTGTTAATATCATTATCATTCTTATTGTTATTATCATAATCATTATTATTATTACCATCATTATCATTACCATCACTATTGTAATTATGATAGTTACAAATGTTATTATAATTATCCTTTTGTTTTTATAATCATCATTATTGTTATTTTATCATTATTACCATTATCATTATCATCCCTATGCAAAGGTGATAAAAAAAGCTTAGATCAGCTTAGAAACCTCTCCAGGTTTTTTATTTTTTTTATTCTTTTTATACTGCAACTGACGGCAATATCGACTCTTTTTTCTTGCAAAGCCGCGTTCAAAGAAGCATGTTCCTTAACCGTTAAAAGCACAT
>BOPN01002074.1:232500-235565 GCA_017312705.2 Penaeus japonicus | reverse complement strand
AACTTTTCTTCAATTCTTTCCTATGTATCTTTTTCCTATTTCCATCCCCATTCCTCCCCTTCATTTTTTTCTTTCACTTCCTTCTTCTCTTCCTGATTTCCTTCCCTTTTTCTCCTTCTTTCTTTCCTCTCCTCCTACTGTCTTTCCATCCTTCTCTATCTGCTTTATTGGCTGAGGATATCAATAAAACACTTTTCTTTCTTTCTCTAATAATGTGTGGATGTGCTTTGTGTTTACCATGAATGGATTCCTTTCAAATCTCTTTTTCCATTTGATGTCTTCCAAGGGGGGTGGGGTTAGGGGGGGGAGAGTCTCATTCAAAATAACAACTTTATTACAACACTGGACAAGCACAATTTGGGTCCATATGAATTTTATTCCCGAAGTCGAGCATAATTTGGCTCCCTATGAACCGCATCCCCGATGTCAAGATCCTATCTTCACCTCTAAAGAATTACAAGTTACACAGTGTGACGGTCGACTGGAAACATTCCCCCTCCCCCAACACTTTGCTTACATGTTCATAAACACACCGCATGAACTCAGACCCATTTTCCTCCTTCAGATACTCACCTCTGTACAGTAAATGCCATTGTCTGTATAGCCCTGTGGACTCTTCATGAAGTCCTGATCTATTCCACCTCCAATCTTGAATCCGCATTTTAGGACCTTAAAGGGAGAATGGCGGCCAATTAAAAAAACATGCAACAGGTAGAGTCTGGGTAATCTAATGTCCTCTACAGGAGTGACAGCTTAAATACATTGAACTGGGAAAAAAAATTGGATAAAATAAAAAATACAAACAAAATTGAATGATATAACACTGACTTAAAATAAACAACAAAATTCTATATGACCTCCCACAGACAATCAAAAACACACAAGATAAATTACATCACAATGACAAGGAAATCACTAATTCTAATATTTTGAGTCAATCCAAATACCCCTTTGGATTGCAAGATGATCTGACTTGAAACATCACTGGTTAAAAGTAATTTAGCAGAGCCAAGAGGCAAGTCTCATCTTTCTGCCATAGAAATAGTATCAGATGATAAGTTTCACCAACAAAGTGATTTCTGCCATATGTCAGAATTTTAGGAAGAGTGCAGATGGCCTCGATGATGTAAGACTAAGGCACTCGTTAGGTTGGTCAGGTTAGGTTAAGTTAGGTTAGGTTAGATTAGTTTAATCAGGTTAGGTTAGGTTAACCCATTCACGACGGGGACATTCTAGCCTTGAATGTCACAATGCCGGGGCTTTCGTGTGCTCAGGCCTAAATCAATGAAATGGCTGGCACAATACTGTGCCGCCCGGCCACTGGGCTTTTGAATGAGCGGTACAGTACTGTACCACCCGTCCAGAGAGGGTTAATTAGGTTAGGTTAGGTTAGGGCAGCTCCTCTCTTAACCCTTCCAAGATGGCCAATCTTCTAAAATATTCTTTGATTTATCAATTTATCCTTTCATTCACTCTGTTTCTTTTTCTTTCTCTCATTCACCTACTTACCCTCTCTCCCCCTCTTCTTCATTCATTTCATTCTATCTATCTCTCTCCCACTATTTCACTCTTTCCTTCTCTTTCTCTTTTCTCCTTTCCTTCCTTCTGTCATTCATTCTCACTCTCTCCCTTTCTCTCTGTCTGACATAAACCTTGTTATCTCTGGCTTTTCTGGCCACTGCTGGATCATCCAAATTTTCAGGCTCAAACAGACATTCCACTCTATAACAGCATTGCTGCACGTTAGTCTCTTCCATTACATGTCTGTCATTCCTTGTATGACAAATTTGATCCCAAAACTCAAGTAGATTGGGCAAAATATCGGTCAATTTTAAGTCATATATAATAGCAGCATTGGCCTATCGTGTGGTCTGACATCATGAAGACTTACCACATTTTTCTTCATATTTGGTTGTGTCTAGATGCAATTCATGGGTGACTTACTTCTTAGTCGAAATAATCCAAAAAAAAAAAAGGCCTAGCAAAATAAAAATGAGACTGGCCGTCATCTTCACATTTATTCCCTTATCACATCCGGGACGACAAGAACAGGGACGTAATATTCCGTGCTTCACCTGCAAATCCTCACCTGGTACAACAACTGCCGTGAAAACTCCTGTGCTCCTCAAATAACGCAACCGATTCATTTACCTGTCTTCCGTGCTCATCCAGTCCAGCCTCCTTCTCTAAGGTGATGGGTATGCTCAGGCATTCCATGGCAGTGCCTGGCTCATGCGAGAAGGCTGTTGTTGTCATGGTCACCTCACAAATTCAGGCACAAGCAGATTCTCCTGCCCAAATCTGTCTGCAATAAATAATAAAAGTGGAATTCATATTGGCTGGACAATCCTTTGAAAATAAGAGCATAAATCAATATAAATAAATCTCATTGTATAGAAATTAGACCTTCACTCAGACATTCTTGCCAGCCTTTCTATGTAGTAATTTATCGTAATTATATATTTAGTTTGTATTCACTGATTAACTCACATTAATCTAAACGAGTACTTAATCTGATAAAATAAAGGCTAATACGCTTTTCAACAAACTTGAGACATAATCTAGTAAATGTCAATATTGTTGAAACCATACATACATATAAACCTTAGTTTCATTTAAATCCTAATTTCCAAGAGTAATATTTGATGAATCTCTTAAAAGTTCATACTTTTTCACACCATATACTATGAACAAATAACAATTTTATGAATATATCACAATAACTGTGAGTAAATAGACTATATTTAAAAACCTGTAACAAAGAGGTTCCATGAATCTCCTTGCATATATCATCTTTACAATATCTCTGATCTTAAACAAAAACACCAACAAAAAAAAAATTCATATAACTTCCCTAGTTAATCAACAAGAATGAAAAATAAAACTTCACATACTAGCCTTTTCCACTTCAAGACTACTAACCTTACGCAACACAGATTCACCACAAAATGGGGCAGGTTTTATACTGCTGATACAGCCTAGGGTAACGTTGCTACTGGTATGTGAAATGAGCCGTCACCAAAGACATGTTTGCGGTCTTTGAACACGTTGGAAAACAAAAGAGA
>BOPN01002074.1:197500-215000 GCA_017312705.2 Penaeus japonicus | reverse complement strand
TGGCAGCGCTATTCCTCCACCTAACTCTGTCCTGCGCCAAAGTCTCAGCTTTGTTGTAACTCCCGATGTTCAACCAGCTCTTGATGTTGTCATTGCAGGTCTGTGTCTGTCGTCCTCTGTCTCTTTTTCCTTCAATCATACCTTCTAAAATAATGTTATGGAATTTCTTCACCAGATCCTCTCATTAACACGTGTCCTGCAACACCAAGCTTGTATCTCCCAATGATATCAACCCATCTTTTACCCATAATATAATCCTTCCAATACATCTACATTCCTGAACCTTTTAAATCATCAAATCTTCAGTATTCTACGGTAACACCAGAGTTCAAAGGATTTCATATTTTTTACCGTAATGATATTTATAGTCCAGCATTCAGAGCTGTATGCAGCTATTGCTAAGAATATATATATACTGAGGATCTTTAATTTGGTCTTAATATTGATATCATACCCAAGTAGTTCTTTGTTACCAGAAGTCTGTTTTGGCTTGACCTATTTTTCTATTTAGGTCTGTAAAACAATAACCATCTATTGTTATTCAACTTCCCATATACTTCTATTCTCTCACTTGCTCAAAGGTTGCTGTTTTTGCCTTGATATTATGAGGTTCTTTTTGTCAATTTTGACGACTTTCGTTTTCTTTGCATTCAATTCAATGCTATATCGTTCGCAACTTTTACACATATTATTGATCATGAATTGTAGTTCATCTTCAGTGTTACTTAGAACTGCAGTATCGTCAGCTTATCTTATGTTAGACCTGATGTGTCTTCCAGAGCTTCTATAAGACATACAGTGTATATAAAAAAAAAAAGTGGGAGAGATAATACAGCCTTGTCTTACGCCACACTTGATTTCGATTGCATTTGTGAGCTTATCGTTGTGTCTAACCACTAGATTTTGATCCCAATATTGATTTGTAATTAGTCTAATTTCATGCTGCGGAATAGGATTCTTTGTTAGAATAATAATAGATTTTTCATGATTTACCCAATAGAAGGCTTTTATGTAATCGATGAAGCATATATATATTGGGGTTACTTTTTGGATTGATATAACGCTGTTCTAAGTAGATAGATGCCAGCTCTAGCACATTTTCCTTTTCCAAACCCAAATGAGACTGATCAAGTTTTTTCTCAATGAATCGCGTTATTCTCCTTTTAATATGTAAAACAGTTTTTGAAGCATGTTGTATTTAGGCTTTTTGGTCTATAATCTTTGCAATCTGTTGCTTTGTCTATTTTTGGCAGTGGAATGAATTGACTTAGTGAAAAATGATTTGGTAGAATGCCCGTTTTATAGTTTTATTGAATTTAGCAAACCTAACAGAAATACCATGAAAGGTATTTAGGAGTTTGATTTTCTTTTCCTGCTTAGTGTACGTCATTTACTGTATTTTTACACACACACATATATATATATACATATATATGTGTGTATATATATATATATATATATATATATATATATATATATATATATATATGTATTCATATACATATATATGTATGTGTGTGTATGTAGATGTGTGTGTCACACACACCCTCACAAGAAGGAGAGGTGATGATAAAATAACATAGGTAGATGAATGTATAAACAATAAAGTTGGAGAAAGAGAGAGAAAAAAAAAATGCCACAGAGAGAGGCCTATTTTTCAAGTGTTTTAAACTCTGGAAAAATAGCATCTTGCGTATTAAGATCTAACTTGGTTCTTTCCCTTAGCTTATGGGAATATTAAAGATATATCGATTAAAAAGAGAAATTTATAAAGGAAATAAGTGTTACACATTTGAAGTCTCCCATTCTCTCTTCTACTTCTTTTAATCTCTTTCTCGATTTTCCTTTCCCTCTCGCCTCTCACGCTCTTTCTCTCTCTATCGTCCCTCAAAAGTAGGCCTATTAAGGTGTTCCTCATAGGCGTGGCCACCCTTCTCAGGGGGTCACAAGGACAGTCATCCTCCTACATTATATATACGGCTACTGACGACTCCATCCTCAGACTAGATCTCACCTACATACAGCGATGATGGGTCCTCTTGTGAGTATGGGCTGCTTGTTAGTGGACGCTCGGCCATTTGGTTTTGTCGATTTACGCATTTGATTCTTTCGTTTTCTATATATGCTTCTTATTACGATTATCTTTGATTTCTCAAATCTATAGGACCCTAAATTAAGAGCGATTATCTTTTATATGGTCATTCGTCTCTACAGTGCATAAGGAAAGAAGCATTACTTTTTATAATAATCATTGTTATTATCCTCTTTATTATTAGTATTATCATCATTACTGTTGCTATTGCCATACTATTGTTGTCCTCATTATCGTTATTCTCATTTTATTTGTCAGACTCTTTTGCCTTTGTTGGTGGCGGGATGCGTGGCCGCTCCCCGCAGGGTATCTCGTACCGGCGTCTGCTGGGCTACGTGTTCCCCGGCTTGATCCCCTCCAGTGAAGACCGTCCAGATCCCTGCACCTGTGGCTCCGGCTGCGCTTCCCCTACTCACTTAGCTTCGCCAACGTCGCTCAACAGGTCTCGGACGCCGACCTGAAACAAGAGCAGATTTATGCTCCTGCTTCGCTCCATCGTCGAAGCCAGCGTTTCCTTCTCCGGCGGCCATTCCCCCGACCTTCGCCGCCGCTCACTTGCCTTCGCCCCTCCGCCGTGCGCGCGGACGTGCCTCACCCGTGCCCTTCGGCGACGCTCCCGCTCCCGAGGAACTGGTGCAGCGACTACCTGTCAAGGTCGCAGGTCGCCCCGTCATCTCGCACACGCCCCTGCTCACCGAAGTTCGTCCGGAGCTCAAGATCACCCACCAAATCTACGACGTGGCCGTGCCCAAGCCTGTCTATGAAACCAAGGAAGTGACCCCCGTCGAGCACAAGTTCGTGGCCGAGCCCTATGCCGTGCCGCAGCCGTACGCCGTGCCGCAGCCTTACGCCGTGCCCCAACCCTATGCCGTGCCCGTACCTGTTGCAGAACAAGTGCACGTGCAACACCACGTAGCTGCAGCTCCTGTTGCAAGTCAGTATGTTGCTACTGCTCCTGTTGCAAGTCAGTATGTTGCTGCTGCTCCTGTTGCAAGTCAGTATGTTGCTACTGCTCCTGTTGCAAGTCAGTATGTTGCTGCTGCTCCTGTTGCAAGTCAGTATGTTGCTACTGCTCCTGTTGCAAGTCAGTATGTTGCTGCTGCTCCTGCTGGAAGTCAGTATGTTGCTGCTGCTCCTGTTGCAAGTCAGTATGTTGCTGCTGCTCCTGTTGCAAGCCAGTATGTTGCTGCTGCTCCTGTTGTAAGCCAACATGTAGCTGCTGCTCCTATTGCAGGTCAGTATGTAGCTGCTGCACCCGGCGTCCTGCACCACAATCCCTCCCTCCCTGTTCTCAGTCCTGCCGTCCAAACTGTATCCGCTTAAACTAAACCGGTCTCTGCTTATAATACCTAGCTGTGCCATGAATTGTTTCTAAATATCGATATAAATATCACAATTTACACGAACGGAAGAATGAAAATAAATGATAAAGTGTGTTATTCTTCAGTTTTGTTTATCTTCTCTTAAGTATCCTAAGACCACATAAGCATGTGGTGACAACTGTGTGACTACCAAAGAGGTAGGCATTTGACTGATTATAACTTGAAAGGTCTATCAATGCGGAGGTGGTAAATGCTCATGAAAAATATTTGCCTAACCTCTCTCACCTTTCAAATTTCATGGAGAGGCAGAAACTTATCATCATTATTATTATTGTGGTTATGATTATGATTATCATCATAATCATTATCGTCATCCTCATTTGGTCATTTCGATACTCTTTGCTTATTTTGCTTTAAGATGGACTATAAACAATCTACTGCGGTTCTGACTCATCATCAAAAGATAAAAAAAGGTAATATCATCTAATTCTGATGGGATCGGTTGTATGATAATGATATATAAAAGAATAATTCAAGCGTTTGTGTCAACTTCACAAGGAACAGAATAAAAGATTAAACTGTTCTATTATGATCTTAATAAAGGCATTTGGTACAATAAAATCGAACTCCTCTATGATAATAGGTGAAAGTAGCTAAGTATGCTATTGGAGAAAATTTATGGGAAGATTTGGCATCAGAAATGATCAAGGTGCCCTCTTCGATACGAAGGTTGGCAGCGCTATTCCTCCACCTAACTTTGTCCTGCGCCAAAGTCTCAGCTTTGTTGTAACTCCCGATGTTCAACCAGCTCTTGATGTTGTCATTGCAGGTCTGTGTCTGTCGTCCTCTGTCTCTTTTTCCTTCAATCATACCTTCCTAAGTAATGCTATGGAGTTCTCCACCAGATCCTCTCATCAGCTCGTGTCCTGCAAAGCCAAACTTGTATCTCCCAATGATATCAACCCATCTATCTTTTACCATGATACCTAATCTTGCCAGTACATCATTCTGACTCTTTCTAATCAACTAATCTTCAGTATTCTGCGGTAACACCAGAGTTCAAAGGATTTCATTCTATCCGTTAGGATATTTATATGTCTAGCAAAGATATTGAGAATATATATATATATATATATATATATATATATATATATATATATATATATATATATATATAGATTGATAGATATATTGAGGATCTTTAATTTGGTCTTAATATTGATATGCCGAAGTAGTTCTTTGTGTTGTCAGAAGTCTGTTTTGGCTTGACCTATTTTTCTGTTTAGGTCTGTAAAACAATAACCATCTGTTATCCAACTTCCCAGATACTTTTATTCTCTCACTTGCTCAAAGGTTACTGTTTTTGCCTTGATATTAAGAGGTGTATCGGTGTTCTTTTTGTAAATTTTGACTACCTTCGTTTTCTTTGCGTTCAGTTCCATGCTATATCGTTCGCAACTTTTACATATATTATTGATCATGAATTGTAGTTCATCTTCAGTGTTACTTAGAAGTGCAGCATCGTCAGCTTATCTTATGTCAGACCTGATGTGTCTTCCAGAGCTTCTCTAAGAAATACAGTGTATATGATAAAAAGAATGGGAGAGATAATACAGCCTTGTCTCACGCCACACTTGATTTCATTTCCATTTGTGAGCTTATCGTTGTGTCTAACCACTAGATTTTGATCCCAATGTTGATTTGTAATTAGTCTTATTTCATGCTGCGGAATAGCATTCTTTGTTAGAATAAAAATATATTTTTCAAGATTTACCCAATCGAAGGCTTTCATGTAATCGATAAAGCATATATATATATATATATATATATATATATATATATATATATATATATATATATATATATATATATATATACATATATATGTATATATATATTGGGTGTACCTTTTGGATAGATATAACGCTGTTCTAAGTAGATAGATGCTAGCTCTTTTACCTTTCCCTGCTTACTGTACGTCATTTAGTGTATTTTTACACACACATACACGCATATACACACAGACACACACACACACACACACACACACACACACACATATATATATATATATATATATATATATATATATATATATATATATATATATATATATACTACACACACAATATATATATGTGTGTGTGTATGTAGATGTGTGTATCACACACACACACACAGAGGAGAAGGGATGATGAAATAACATAGATAGATGAATGTATAAACAATAAAGTTGGAGAAAGAGAAAGAACAATGCCACAGAGAGAGAGTCCTATTTTTCAAGTAATTTAAACTCTGGAAAAATAGCATCTTGCATATTAAGATCTAACTCGTTTTTTTTCCCCTTAGCTTATGAAAATATTAAAGATATATCGATTAAAAAGAGAAAATTATAAAGGAAGTAGGTGTTACACATTTGAAGTTAACCATTCTCTCTTCTACTTCTCTTTATCTTTCTCTCTCTGTCTATTTCTCTCTCGCTTTTCCTTTCCCTCTCGCCTCTCACGTTCTTTCTCTCCATCTCCAACTCGTCCCCTCAAAAGTAGGCCTATTCATTTGTCCTGGTAGGCGTGGCCACCCTTCTCAGGGGGTCACAAGGACAGTCATCCTCCTGCATTATATATACGGCTACTGACGACTCCATCCTCCGACTGGATCTCACCTACATACAGCGATGATGGGTCCTCTTGTGAGTATGGGGTCTTGTTAGTGGACGCTCGGCTATTTGGTTTTGTCGATTTACGCATTTGATTCTTTCGTTTTCTATATATGCTTTTTATTACGATTATCCTTGATTTCTCAAATCTATAGGACCCTAAATTTATAGCGATTATCTCTTATATGGTCATTCGTCTCTACAATGCATATTCAGAGCAGTCGATATGCATCCGTTGTAAGATGAGAGTCAAGTTTGCCTTGAGAGCTGATAAGGAAATAAGCATTACCTTTTATAATAATCATTGTTATTATCCTCTTTATCATTAGCATTAGCATCATTACTATTGCTATTGCCATACTATTGTTGTCCTCATTATCGTTATTCTCATTATATTCGTCAGACGCTTTTGCCTTTGTTGGTGGCGGGATGCGTGGCCGCCCCCGCAGACCTCTCCACGTTACCGGCGTCTGCTGGGCTACACGTGTTCCCCGGCAGTCCCCTCCGAGTGAAGACCGTCCAGATCCCTGCACCTGTGGCTCCGGCTGCGCTTCCCCCTACTCTTAGCTTCGCCAACGTCGCTCAACAGGTCTCGGACGCCGACCTGAAACAAGAGCAGATTTATGCTCCTGCTTCGCTCATCGTCAAGCCAGCGTTTCCTTCTCCGGCGGCCATTCCCCCGACCTTCGCCGCCGCTCCTGCCTTCGCCCCCTCCGCCGTGCGCTTGGACGTGCCCTCACCCGTGCCCTTCGGCGACGCTCCCGCTCCCGAGGAACTGGTGCAGCGACTACCTGTCAAGGTCGCAGGTCGCCCCGTCATCTCGCACACGCCCCTGCTCACCGAAGTTCGTCCGGAGCTCAAGATCACCCACCAAATCTACGACGTGGCCGTGCCCAAGCCTGTCTATGAAACCAAGGAAGTGACCCCCGTCGAGCACAAGTTCGTGGCCGAGCCCTATGCCGTGCCGCAGCCGTACGCCGTGCCGCAGCCTTACGCCGTGCCCCAACCCTATGCCGTACCCGTACCTGTTGCAGAACAAGTGCACGTGCAACACCACGTAGCTGCTGCTCCTGTTGCAAGTCAGTATGTTGCTGCTGCTCCTGTTGGAAACCAGTATATTGCTGCTGCTCCTGATGCTAACCAATTTGTAGCTGCTGCTCCTGTTGCAACCCAGCATGTTGCTACTGCTCCTGTTGCAAGCCAGTATGTTGCTACTGCTCCTGTTGGAAACCAGTATGTTGCTGCTGCTCCTGTTGCAAGCCAGTATGTTGCTACTGCTCCTATTGCAGGTCAGTATGTAGCTGCTGCACCCGGCGTCCTGCACCACAATCCCTCCCTCCCTGTTCTCAGTCCTGCCGTCCAAACTGTATCCGCTTAAACTAAACTGGTCTCTGCTTACAATACCTAGCTGTGCCATGAATTGTTTCTAAATACCGATATAAATCCCACAATTTGCACGAGCGGATGAATGAAAATAGATAGTAAAGTGTGTTATTTCTCAGTTTTTGTTTATCTTCTTTTATGTATCCTAAGACCACATAAGCATGTGGAGACAACTACGTGACTAAAGCCAAAGAGGTAGGCATTTGACTGATTATAACTCATAAGTATTTGAAGGGTCTATCAATGCGGAGGTGGTAAATGCTTATGGAAAATATTTGCTTAACCTCCCTCACCTTTCAAATTTCATGGAGAGGCAGAAAGTTGTTATCATTGTAGTTATGATTATGATTATTATTATCATAATTATTATCATCATCCTCATTTGGTCATTTCGATACTCTTTGCTTATTTTGTCTTAAGAGGGAAAATAAACAAACAAACAAACAAATGGAAAAACAATTCAAAAACATAACTGATGGGATCGGTTGTATAATAATGATATATAAAGGAATAATTCAAGCGTTTGCGCCCACTTCACAAGGAACAGAATAAGAGATTAAACTGTTCTATTACGATCTAAATTAAGGCATTTGGTACAATAAAATCGAACTCCTCTAAGACAGTAGGTGAAAGTAGCTAAGTATGCTATTGGAGAAAACTTATGGGAAAATTTGGCATCAATCGATCAAGGTGCCCTCTTCGATGCGAAGGTTGGCAGCGCTATTCCTCCACCTAACTCTGTCCTGCGCCAAAGTCTCAGCTTTGTTGTAACTCCCGATGTCGAACCAGCTCTTGATGTTGTCATTGCAGGTCTGTGTCTGTCGTGCTCTGTCTCTTTTTCCTTCAATCATACCTTCCTAAGTAATGCTATGGAGTTCTCCACCAGATCCTCTCATCAGCTCGTGTCCTGCAAAGCCAAACTTGTATCTCCCAATGATATTAAACCCATCTATCTTTTACCATGATGCCTAATCTTGCCAGTACATCTACATTCCTGACTCTTTCAAATTAACCATTCTTCAGTATTCTGCGGTTACACCAGAGTTCAAAGGATTTCATTCTATCCGTTAGGATATTTATATGCCTAGCATTTAGAGTTGTATGCAACTATTGCTAGTATATATATATATTAAGAGGTGTGTCAGTATTCTTTTTGTTGATTTTGACGACTTTCGTTTTCTTTGCGTTCAAGTCCATGCTATATCGTTCGCAACTTTTACACATATTATTGATCATGAATTGTGGTTCATCTTCAGTGTTACTTAGAAGTGCAGCATCGTCAGCTTATCTTATGGTAGACCTGATGTGTCTTCCGGAGCTTCTCTAAGACATACAGTGTATGTAATAAAAAGAATGGGAGAGATAATACAGCCTTGTCTTACGCCACACTTGATTTCAATTGCATTTTTGAGCTTATCGTTGTGTCTAACCACTAGATTTTGATCCCAATGTTGATTTGTAATTATTCTAATTTCATGCTGCGGAATAGCATTCTTTGTTAGAATAATAATAGATTTTTCAAGATTTACCCAATCGAAGGCTTTTGTGTAATCGATGAAGCATATATATATTGGTTGTACTTTTTGGATTGATATAACGCTGTTCTAAGTAGTTAGATGCCAGCTCTAGCACATTTTCCTTTTGCAAACCCAATTAAGGTTGATCAAGTTCTCAATGAATTGCGCTATTCTCCTTTTAATATGTAAAACAGTTTTTGAAGCATGTTGTATTTGGGCTTTTTCGGTCTATAATCTTTGCAATCTGTTGCTTTGTCTATTTTTGTATACTACACACACAATATATATATGTGTGTGTGTATGTAAGTGTGTGTATCCGCACACACACACACAGAGGAGAAGGGATGATGAAATAACATAGATAGATGAATGTATAAACAATAAAGTTGGAGAAAGAGAAAGAACAATGCCACAGAGAGAGAGTCCTATTTTTCAAGTAATTTAAACTCTGGAAAAATAGCATCTTGCATATATTAGATCTAACTCGTTTTTTTTCCCCTTAGCTTATGAAAATATTAAAGATATATCGATTAAAAAGAGAAAATTATAAAGGAAGTAGGTGTTACACATTTGAAGTTAACCATTCTCTCTTCTACTTCTCTTTATCTTTCTCTCTCTGTCTATTTCTCTCTCGCTTTTCCTTTCCCTCTCGCCTCTCACGTTCTTTCTCTCCATCTCCAACTCGTCCCCCTCAAAAGTAAGAGCCTATTCATTTGTCCTGGTAGGCGTGGCCACCCTTCTCAGGGGGTCACAAGGACAGTCATCCTCCTGCATTATATATACGGCTACTGACGACTCCATCCTCCGACTGGATCCTCACCACCATACAGCGATGATGGGTCCTCTTGTGAGTATGGGGTCTTGTTAGTGGACGCTCGGCTATTTGGTTTTGTCGATTTACGCATTTGATTCTTTCGTTTTCTATGCTTTTATTACGATTATCCTTGATTTCTCAAATCTATAGGACCCTAAATTTATAGCGATTATCTCTTATATGGTCATTCGTCTCTACAATGCATATTCAGAGCAGTCGATATGCATCCGTTATCAGATGAGAGTCCAAGTTTGCCTTGAGGAAATGAAATAAGCATTACCTTTTATAATAATCATTGTTATTATCCTCTTTATCATTAGCATTAGCATCATTACTATTGCTATTGCCATACTATTGTTGTCCTCATTATCGTTATTCTGTTATATTCGTCAGACGCTTTTGCCTTTGTTGGTGGCGGGATGCGTGGCCGCCCCCGCAGACCTCTCCACGTTACCGGCGTCTGCTGGGCTACACGTGTTCCCCGGCAGTCCCCTCCGAGTGAAGACCGTCCAGATCCCTGCACCTGTGGCTCCGGCTGCGCTTCCTACTTAGCTTCGCCAACGTCGCTCAACAGGTCTCGGACGCCGACCTGAAACAAGAGCAGATTTATGCTCCTGCTTCATCATCGTCAAGCCAGCGTTTCCTTCTCCGGCGGCCATTCCCCCGACCTTCGCCGCCGCTCCTGCATTCACCCCTCCGCCTGCGTGCGCTTGGACGTGCCCTCACCCGTGCCCTTCGGCGACGCTCCCGCTCCCGAGGAACTGGTGCAGCGACTACCTGTCAAGGTCGCAGGTCGCCCCGTCATCTCGCACACGCCCTGCTCACGAAGTTCGTCCGGAGCTCAAGATCACCCACCGTCTACGATGGCCGTGCCCAAGCCTGTCTATGAAACCAAGGAAGTGACCCCCGTCGAGCACAAGTTCGTGGCCGAGCCCTATGCCGTGCCGCAGCCGTACGCCGTGCCGCAGCCTTACGCCGTGCCCCAACCCTATGCCGTGCCCGTACCTGTTGCAGAACAAGTGCACGTGCAACACCACGTAGCTGCTGCACCTGTTGCAAGTCAGTATGTTGCTACTGCTCCTGTTGCAAGTCAGTATGTTGCTGCTGCTCCTGTTGCAAGTCAGTATGTTGCTGCTGCTCCTGTTGCAAGTCAGTATGTTGCTGCTGCTCCTGTTGCAAGTCAGTATGTTGCTGCTGCTCCTGTTGCAAGCCAGTATGTTGCTGCTGCTCCTGATACAAACCAATTTGTAGCTGCTGCTCCTGTTGCAAGTCAGTATGTTGCTGCTGCTCCTGTTGCAAGCCAGTATGTTGCTGCTGCTCCTGTTGTAAGCCAACATGTAGCTACTGCTCCTATTGCAGGTCAGTATGTAGCTGCTGCACCCGGCGTCCTGCACCACAATCCCTCCCTCCCTGTTCTCAGTCCTGCCGTCCAAACTGTATCCGCTTAAACTAAACCGGTCTCTGCTTACAATACCTAGCTGTGCCATGAATTGTTTCTAAATATCGATATGAATATCACAATTTGCACGAACGAAAGAATGAAAATAAATGATAAAGTGTATTATTTCTCAGTTTTTGTTTATCTTCTCTTAAGTATCCTAAGACCACATAAGCATGTGGTGACAACTATGTGACTACCAAAGAGGTAGGCATTTGACTGATTATAACTTGAAAGGTCTATCAATGCGGAGGTGGTAAATGCTCATGAAAAATATTTGCCTAACCTCTCTCACCTTTCAAATTTCATGGAGAGGCAGAAACTTATCATCATTATTATTATTGTGGTGCCCTCTTCGATACGAAGGTTGGCAGCGCTATTCCTCCACCTAACTTTGTCCTGCGCCAAAGTCTCAGCTTTGTTGTAACTCCCGATGTTCAACCAGCTCTTGATGTTGTCATTGCAGGTCTGTGTCTGTCGTCCTCTGTCTCTTTTTCCTTCAATCATACCTTCCTAAGTAATGCTATGGAGTTCTCCACCAGATCATCTCATCAGCTCATGTCCTGCAACACCAATGATATCAACCCATCTATCTTTTACCATGATACCTAATCTTGCCAGTACATCTACATTCCTGACTCTTTCAAATCAACTAATCTTCAGTATTCTGCGGTAACACCAGAGTTCAAAGGATTTCATTCTATCCGTTATGATATTTATATTCCTAGCATTTAGAGTTGTATGCAGCTATTGCTAGTATATATATATATATATATATATATATATATATATATATATATATATATATATATATAGAGAGAGAGAGAGAGAGAGAGAGAGAGAGATAGATAGATATATTGAGGATCTTTAATTTGGTCTTAATATTGATATACCCAAGTAGTTCTTTGTGTTGCCAGAAGTCTGTTTTGGCTTGACCTATTTTTCTGTTTAGGTCTATAAAGCAATAACCATCTGTTATCCAACTTCCCAGATACTTCTATTCTCTTACTTGCTCAAAGGTTACTGTTTTTGCCTATATATTAAGGGGTGTATCGGTGTTCTTTTTGTCCATTTTGAGAACTTTCGTTTTCTTTGCGTTCAATTCCATGCTGTATCGTTCGCAACTTTTACACATATTATTGATCATGAATTGTAGTTCATCTTCAGTGTTACTTAGAAGTGCAGTATCGTCAGCTTATCTTATGTTAGACCTGATGTGTCTTCCGGAGCTTCTCTAAGACATGCAGTGTATATAATAAAAAGAGTGGAAGAGATAATACAGCCTTGTCTTACGTCACACTTGATTTCAATTGCATTTTTGAGCTTATCGTTGCGTCTAACCACGAGATTTTGATCCCAATGTTGATTTGTAATTAGTCTTATTTCGTGCTGCGGAATAGCATTGTTTGTTAGAATAATAATAGATTTTTCAAGATTTACCCAATCGAAGGCTTTTGTGTAATCGATGAAGCATATATATATTGGTTGTACTTTTTGGATTGATATAACGCTGTTCTAAGTAGTTAGATGCCAGCTCTAGCACATTTTCCTTTTGCAAACCCAATTAAGGTTGATCAAGTTAATGAATCGCGCTATTCTCCTTTTAATATATAAAACAGTTATTGAAGCATGTTGTATTTGGGCTTTTTCGGTCTATAATCTTTGCAATCTGTTGCTTTGTCTATTTTTGACAGTGGAATGAATTGACTTAGTGAAAAATGATATGGTAGAATGCCCGTTTTATAGTTTTATTGAATTTAGCAAACCTAACAGAAATAACATGAAAGGTATTTAGGAGTTTGATTTTCTTTTCCTGCTTAGTGTACGTCATTTACTGTATTTTTACACACACATACACACACACACATATATATATACATATATATGTGTGTATGTATGTATATATATATATATATATATATATATATATATACATATATATATATATATATATATATACATATACATATAGATGTATGTGTGTGTGTATGTAGATGTGTGTGTCTCACACACACACACACAAGAAGGAGAGGTGATGATAAAATAACATAGGTAGATGAATGTATAAACAATAAAGTTGGAGAAAGAGAAAAAAAAACACAGAGAGAGGCCTATTTTTCAAGTGATTTAAACTCTGGAAAAATAGCATCTTGCGTATTAAGTTCTAACTCGGTTATTTCCCTTAGCTTATGAGAATATTAAAGATACATCGATTAAAAAGAGCAATTAATAAAGAAATAAGTGTTACACATTTGAAGTCTCCCATTCTCTCTTCTACTTCTCTTTATCTTTCTCTCTCTGTCTATTTCTCTCTCGCTTTTCCTTTCCATCTCTCCTCTCACCCTCTTTCTCTCTCTATCGTCCCTCAAAAGTAGGCCTATTAAGGTGTTCCTCATAGGCGTGGCCATCCTTCTCAGGGGGTCACAAGGACAGTCATCCTCCTACATTATATATACGGCTACTGACGACTCCATCCTCAGACTAGATCTCACCTACATACAGCGATGATGGGTCCTCTTGTGAGTATAGGCTGCTTGTTAGTGGGCGCTCGGCCATTTGTTTTTGTCGATTTACGCATTTGATTCTTTCGTTTTCTATATATGCTTCTTATTACGATTATCCTTGATTTCTCAAATCTATAGGACTCTAAATTTATAGCGATTATCTCTTATATGGTCATTTCGTCTCTACAGTGCATATTTAGAGCAGTCGATATACATCCGTTGTAAGAAGAGAGTCAAGTTTGCCTTGAGAGCTGATAAGGAAATAAGCGTTACTTTTTATAATAATCATTGTTATTATCCTCTTTATCATTAGCATTATCATCATTACTGTTGCTATTGCCATACTATTGTTGTCCTCATTATCGTTATTCTCATTCTATTCCTCAGACTGTTTTGCCTTTGTTGGTGGCGGGATGCGTGGCCGCCCCCGCAGACCTCTCCACGTTACCGGCGTCTGCTGGGCTACACGTGTTCCCCGGCAGTCCCCTCCGAGTGAAGACCGTCCAGATCCCTGCACCTGTGGCTCCGGCTGCGCTTCCCCCTACTCTTAGCTTCGCCAACGTCGCTCAACAGGTCTCGGACGCCGACCTGAAACAAGAGCAGATTTATGCTCCTGCTTCGCTCATCGTCAAGCCAGCGTTTCCTTCTCCGGCGGCCATTCCCCCGACCTTCGCCGCCGCTCCTGCCTTCGCCCCCTCCGCCGTGCGCTTGGACGTGCCCTCACCCGTGCCCTTCGGCGACGCTCCCGCTCCCGAGGAACTGGTGCAGCGACTACCTGTCAAGGTCGCAGGTCGCCCCGTCATCTCGCACACGCCCCTGCTCACCGAAGTTCGTCCGGAGCTCAAGATCACCCACCAAATCTACGACGTGGCCGTGCCCAAGCCTGTCTATGAAACCAAGGAAGTGACCCCCGTCGAGCACAAGTTCGTGGCCGAGCCCTATGCCGTGCCGCAGCCGTACGCCGTGCCGCAGCCTTACGCCGTGCCCCAACCCTATGCCGTGCCCGTACCTGTTGCAGAACAAGTGCACGTGCAACACCACGTAGTTGCTGTTTCTGTTGCAAGTCAGTATGTTGCTGCTGCTCCTGTTGCAAGTCAGTATGTTGCTACTGCTCCTTTTGCAAGCCAGTATGTTGCTGCTGCTCCTGTTGCAAGCCAGTATGTTGCTGCTGCTCCTGATACAAACCAATTTGTAGCTGCTGCTCCTGTTGCAAATCAGTATGTTGCTGCTGCTCCTGTTGCAAGCCAGTATGTTGTTGCTGTTCTATACAAACCAATTTGTAGCTGCTGCTCCTGTTGCAAGTCAGTATGTTGCTGCTGCTCCTATTGCAGGTCAGTATGTAGCTGCTGCAACTGGCGTCCTGCACCACAACTTCCTCCCTGTTCTCAGTCCTGCCGTCCAAACTGTATCCGCTTAAACTAAACCGGTCTCTGCTTATAATACCTAGCTGTACCATGAATTGTTTCTAAATATCGATATAAATCCCACAATTTACACGAACGGAAGAATGAAAATAAATGATAAAGTCTGTTATTCTTCAGTTTTTGTTTATCTTCTTATCCTAAGACCACATAAGCATGTGGTGACAACTATGTGACTACCAAAGAGGTAGGCATTTGACTGATTATAACTTGAAAGGTCTATCAATGCGGAGGTGGTAAATGCTCATGAAAAATATTTGCCTAACCTCTCTCACCTTTCAAATTTCATGGAGAGGCAGAAACTTATCATCATTATTATTATTGTGGTTATGATTATGATTATCATCATAATCATTATCGTCATCCTCATTTGGTCATTTCGATACTCTTTGCTTATTTTGCCTTAAGATGGACTATAAACAATCTACTGCGGTTCTGACTCATCATCAAAAGATAAAAAAAGGTAATATCATCTAATTCTGATGGGATCGGTTGTATGATAATGATATATAAAAGAATAATTCACGCGTTTGTGTCAACTTCACAAGGAACAGAATAAAAGATTAAACTGTTCTATTATGATCTTAATAAAGGCATTTGGTACAATAAAATCGAACTCCTTGCGATAATAGGTGAAAGTAGCTAAGTATGCTATTGGAGAAAATTTATGGGAAAATTTGGCATCAATCAATCAAGCTGCCCTCTTCGATACGAAGGTTGGCAGCGCTATTCCTCCACCTAACTTTGTCCTGCGCCAAAGTCTCAGCTTTGTTGTAACTCCCGATGTTCAACCAGCTCTTGATGTTGTCATTGCAGGTCTGTGTCTGTCGTCCTCTGTCTCTTTTTCCTTCAATCATACCTTCCTAAGTAATGCTATGGAGTTCTCCACCAGATCCTCTCATCAGCTCATGTCCTGCAACACCAATGATATCAACCCATCTATCTTTTACCATAATACCTAATCCTTCCAATACATCTACATTCCTGAACCTTTTAAATCATCAAATCTTCAGTATTCTACGGTAACACCAGAGTTCAAAGGATTTCATTTTTTTCTCCACCAGATCCTCTCATCAGCTCATGTCCTGCAAAAGCAAACTTGTATCTCCCAATAATATCAACCCATTTATATTTTACCATGATACCTAATCTTGCCAGTACATCTACATTCCTGACTCTTTCAAATCAACTAATCTTCAGTATTCTGCGGTTACACCAGAGTTCAAAGGATTTCATTCTATCCGTTAGGATATTTATATGCCTAGTATTTAGAGTTGTATGCAGCTATTTCAAGTATATATATATACATATACATATATATATATATATATATATATATATATATATATATATATATATTGAGGATCTTTAATTTGGTCTTAATATTGATATACCCAAGTAGTTCTTTGTGTTGCCAGAAGTCTGTTTTGGCTTGACCTATTTTTCTGTTTAGGTCTATAAAGCAATAACCATTTGTTATCCAACTTCCCAGATACTTCTATTCTCTCACTTGCTCAAAGGTCACTGTTATTGCCTTGATATTAAGAGGTGTATCAGTGTTCTTTCTGTCCATTTTGACGACTTTCGTTTTCTTTGCGTTCAATTCCATGCTGTATCGTTCGCAACTTTTACACATATTATTAATCATGAATTGTAGTTCATCTTCAGTGTTACTTAGAAGTGCAGCATCGTCAACTTATCTTATGTTAGACCTGATTCGTCTTCCAGAGTTTTTCTAAGAAATACAGTGCATATAATAAAAAGAATGGGAGAGATAATATAGCCTTGTCTTACGCCACACTTGATTTCAATTGCATTTTTGAGCTTATCGTTGTGTCTAACCACGAGATTTTGATCCCAATGTTGATTTGTAATTAGTCTAATTTCATGCTGCGGAATAGCATTCTTTGTTAGAATAATAATAGATTTTTCAAGATTTACCCAATCGAAGGCTTTTGTGTAATCGATAAAGCATATATATCTATATATATATATATATATATATATATATATATATGTATATATATATATATTAGGTGTACCTTTGGGATAGATATAACGCTGTTCTAAGTAGATAGATGCCAGCTCTTTTACCTTTTCCTTTTCCTGCTTACTGTACGTCATTTAGTGTATTTTTACACACACATACACGCATATACACACAGACACACACACACACACATACACACACAAACACACACACACACACACACATATATATATATATATATATATATATATATATATATATATATATATATATATATATATATATACACACACATATATATGTGTGTGTGTATGTAGATGTGTGTATCACACACACACACACACAAAGGAGAGGGGATGATGA
>BOPN01002074.1:180000-190000 GCA_017312705.2 Penaeus japonicus | reverse complement strand
TCTATATCAGTCTATGTATCTAACTATCTGTCAATCTATCTTTCTCTATATGTACTTTATTTATACATGAATAAGTTGATACATATTTCTTTTTCTTTTAGTGTAATAGAATGAAGTCCCAAAAATACATGGAAAATAACTTATAGCACTATTTACTGTCAGTCAGACCAAGTTTTTCTGGATAAAGATAGCCTCTCATATTTCAGACTTTCTTGTTCAATGACTTGTTCTTCTACACAATCAAACAAGACCGTTGGATCCAGGTGAAGAGTCCAGGTGGACCCACTCCCAGGTCGGCACACCAGGCAGTTGCCTTGTCGCAGGTGAGGTGAAAAGGGATGGTCTTGGGCTTCCTCCATGCCAGTGCTGTAAATGAAGACCCTCCAGGAATATATCGGAATACATATATTTGTTGTTATCATGCAGGCTTATGTTATTGTGCAATTTGGCATCAGTGTGCTTTAAATTTCAATTGTTGAGGAAAAGAGTACGATTCTGATCAGGTTATGATTTGTGGATGTGTTTTTTAATTTTTCTTGGTTCCAGGGTGGCGGACAACTGTGGGTATTTGGAGGAGAGTTCACATCCCAGTCACAGTCGCAATTCCACCATTTCAAGGACCTTTGGGTCTTCCATTTTAAGACCAAGAAATGGGAGAAGATCCCGTAAGTTTTGTTCTAATGCAGCTGCAAGTTGAATAATTATTATATATATATATTCTATTCCTAGAATGGAAATGACAATATATTATGTGGGACAAAAAAAATCCAGATTGAATCTCATGCATGCATTCTTTTGTTTTTTGTAATTTTCTAGAATAATGTTCAGGATCTTAGGATGTTATTATCAGCATATCAAACTATCTGTTAAATCCAAAATTCTGATGATTATTTCAGGGCCCCAGGAGGACCATCTGCTAGGAGTGGTCATCGGATGGTTGCATTAAAGAAAAATTTGATTGTTTTTGGAGGTTTCCATGACAATTCTTTTGACTGCAAGTATTTCAATGATGTTTATGCCTTCAACGTTGAGGACTACAAGTGGAACAAGCTGGAAATATCAGGTAAGACTGAATACTTTTATGAATGCTTCTTATTTATACATGAATTTTGTATAGGATGTCCCTCAAACTTTCAGCAGTAAAGGAGTGAGGAGAATGGGTATTTACTTTCTATAAAAGCTGTAAGGAAATCTGTGGTTTTACCAGAATGTTCTTCAGATTGAGGACTGTAGTACTGTCTTAACCAAAATGGTATAGATTTGCAATAGATTGCTTTGCTTTCTGAATACAATTGCTGTCTGAGTAATTGCAAACAGATTTTGTGGATCATGCCTATTGATGGATATGATCTTTTCTGGACATTTTTTTGAATTCCAATTGCTTTGCTTTCTGAATACAATTGCTGTCTGAATAATTGCAAACAGATTTTGTGGATCATGCCTATTGATGGATATGATCTTTTCTGGACATTTTTTTGAATTCCAATTCGATCCTTTCATTTTCACAGAGAAGGATTGGATATAAATATAAAAGCTAAAGGAATTATTTTTGAGTAAAGTCAGATTCCTTTTTAGACAGTGCTAAACAGTATGATTATTAATGCATTTTTTCTTTTTCTTTTTTGTTAATATATATGATAATTTTTGCTTTTGTTTTAAGGTCATAGTGATGTTGAGCTTAACTTTTGTGAAGGCTGTTGCTAATTGCCAGCTGAATTAGGCACAGAAGGCTTTTTAATATGTTGGATTGATTAGGATTTGTAAATCCAGGATGTGCATTTGCTGTTCTGAACTTTTCATCTGTAATTATTTTCAAAAATACACTTCCTTTTTGTTATTTTTATTATGTACCTTGACCACCACAGAGTATTTGTCAGCAGGCATGAGTTTAACAATATTCTTAAGTCTCCCTCCCATGTACTACAGAATGATGTTATGTATGCAGAGTATTTTAAAGTGTATTGCAATCCTGCCACCAGGGAATGGTCCATGTCCCAGATCAGCCTGCCAGATGGTCCCAATCTCAGATGGACGTGTGCTGATTTATGGTGGTTACAGCAAGCAGAAGTTGAAGAAGGACGTTGAAAAGGGTGTCACACACACAGACATGTACCTCCTTTGTCCTGACAGTAAGTGTTTAGAGCTAAATCCTTGCCACCTTTGGAACAATTAGGATTTTACTGAATCCATTGTGTTTTTTATGTGTGGAGAAATGCTTATTTAGAGTGTCATATTGTAAATGGATTCATGGCACCCCTAAACATTATGAAAGAGGAAATAGAAAGCAAGTGCCACATTTTAAAGGCCTTCACATGACATCTACAGAACACGACACAACTTAAGCCTGAAGTGGAAATGGCAGTCGGTGAAACAGGCTGGTGTCCGGCCTTCCCAAGGTGCGGTTTCACTCTGGCTCCGACTGGCACCGCCAAAGCCATCCTGTTTGGTGGTGTCTATGATGAGTTAGACGAGGAAGAGGAGCTGGAGGGTGTCTTCTACAATGACATGTATCAGCTGGATCTCATGAAACCAACCTGGCATGAAGGTTTGTTGCTAAAGACGATTACTGTGATGTTATGTCCATGTAGAGAAACTCATATGATGTTTAAGGAAAATTTAGTAAATATTTGTACACTCATAATCTTAGAAAGTACATTGGCATCAGTTTCATGATTTTCTTGTTCTAGTGTAATTGCATTTTAATTTCAAAAATCAGTAAAGCAGTTTCGTTTCTCTATGTTATTAAAGTTAAGAAACTTGTTTACTCTTGTTACTCTTATATGAAGTAGCTATTATTTCCTTTGTATTGTTACATAATGAAAGGAGGAGGGAGATAATGTATTTTGACCCTTGTGTTTAGTACAATGTTGTCAGTGTCATTATTTTTTTTTTTGTAAGTCTTAGATGTCAAGAGCATAACTTCAATAATATTGTTGTTGTTTTTGTTATTGCTATTATTATTATTATTATTGTCATGATTATTACTATTTGCTTTGATTTAACTTTTGTTATTAATGTTAATATTATTTGATATTATTATTTTGATAATGATCTTTTTGATGATTATTATTATGATAATCGTTTTAATGATTATTATTATGATAATCGTTTTAATGATTATTATTATTACTATGATTTTGAATATTATTAGATTCATTCTTATTGTTATTAGTGTTATTATTATTACTGTTACTGTTACTATTATCAAATTTTGATTATCTGATATAAGGAGCATGCCCCACATGCAGTAGATATTTGGGATATTAACCATTACCTTTTTCTCACTGGGAATCAGTGATTGTTACGGGGAAGAAAGAAGCAGCAGAGAAGAAGAAGAGAAGAAGAAAGAAGGAAGACGGAGAAGAGGAGGAGGAGAGTGAAGAAGAAGAGGTAAGGGAAGAATGAGTCGGGACTTTATTATCACGACCATTATTAGTATCATTGATATTTAATTGGTTTGACGAGTGAATTTGCGCAAGTTTAATATAGAAGATGTATAGATTCTTTGACCTTAAGAATTAATCAAGGTTTTTTTTATTGTTTTTCTCTCTCACTCTCTTGTAGGAGGTGGAGGAAAAGTTGGAGAACATGAAAGTGGACGACAAGACAGAAGAGAAGGTCGTCAGCGATGACGGAGTGTTTACAGTAAGTGCGGTGCTTGTTGTGTTTTGTCGTGTATATAGGCTAATCTCACTGTATCATATGGTGCAGGTCCCCCCGCTCCCCTCCTATTGTGACCTTTTTTTCATTTTTGGTTGCTTTTGGGGGATGGGTGGGCTTCATGCTATTATTATTATATTTTTTTATGTGGCTCTTTGTATATGTGTGTGTCTTTTCTCTCTCTCTCTCTCTCTCTCTCTCTCTCTCTCTCTCTCTCTCTCTCTCTCTCTCTCTCTCTCTCTCTCTCTCTCTCTCTCTCTCTCTCTCTCTCTCTCTCAAATGCTATTTTGGTCAGTGGAGGTTATTTGGTTATTTTCAGTGTTAATATTTTCAAGATGCATTAAATTGTTTACAGCATTTGTATGACTGCAGTGCTATTCATACGTCCTTTTTTCCTTCTCTTGCGGAACTATACTGTAAATAAAAAAAGCTAACTGTATTGGTATCTGATACTTTGTGATTTTAGACTTTTAAAGAATGGATATATTACATGTAGCACCAACACCAAAAGTTGGAAAGTGATTTTCTTGCAAAATAGGAGAAAAACACTAAAGTTCTTTTTTTCCCTTCCAGTCCTTAGTAAACAATGAATTACTAAAACTTTGCTTGAATCATATGGTATAAGTATTCATTCTATCATTATTAACCCATTCCCGACGGGGGAATTCTAGCCTTGAATGTCCAAATGCCGGGGCGTTCGAATTATTAGGCCTAAATCAATTGAATGGCCGGCACAATACTGTGCCGCCCGGCAACTGGGCTTTTGAATGCGCGGTACACATGCTGTACCACCCGTCCTGTGTGGGTTAACATCAGTACCATTTTGTATCTACATAACTTTTCTTTTTTAATCACATTTTCTCTCTTGCATTGGCAGGTAACTGTAGGTCCCTCTAGTAGCAGCACAGACAAGGCAGATGAAGCAGCAGGAAGTGCAAGCGCAGAGGTCTTCATGCCTCCACCCAGAATCAATGCGGGAATGGTCGTCAAGAAGGGGATCCTGTACCTCTATGGGGGCATCTACGAGGACGGTGACAAGCAGCTCACTCTGGGAGACTTTTACGCTCTAGGTACGGAGACTTACAAATTTTCATGTGCCTGAGTGGTTTTGGTTCATGTGGTTTATGTGTTTTATTTTGTTTTATTTATTTATTATTATTATTTTTTTTTCACCATTTTATCATCACCATGACCATTTCCAACTCCACTTCCACCTCCGTCCCCCCTACCCCCACCTAAACCACTGCCACCACCATTATCACCACCACTACCACCACCAATACATCACTATTACATCACCACCAATACATCACTATTACATCACCACCAATACACCCTACTATTACATCACCACCAATACACCCCACTATTACATCACCCTCCCCACTATCATCATCACCACCGGTATCAACAGCAGATATACTGAAGGTCACCAAGATAAAGCCTGACTCCTCCTTGTTCCAGACTTGAACAAATTGGAGGAATGGCAGACCATCATCCCCCTGAACAAGGAGGACCTGGAATGGTTCGAGTCGGACTCCGAGGACGACGAAGAGGACGACGAGAGCATGGACGGTGACAGCGAAGATGAGGACGAGGATGAGGATGGAATGGACACGGATTAAGCTGCGATTGGGTTTGCGGCGAGGAATAAAAACGCCTGTTGTCTCGAGTGAACATATATAACTTTAACGTAATGTACGTTGTTGTGTTTAATCCAGATATGGTGAAAATGACTGGAAGTGGATCCATGTTATGAATTTTTTTTTGCTTGAGAGGTTTTACGAACTATTTCATTTTGCAGTTGTTATGTATGTGATAATAGATATAATAAATTGTCAAACAGATTGAGAATTGCTTTGGGTGATTCATAATCATGGAGAAAAAGGGAAACTTTAAGATCAGTGAAAAATATATTTGAGGTTCCTCCAAGTAGCCATGATTTAGCGAACCAACTTTGAAAGTATGAGATGAAATTTATCAGCCAATGAAATTAATTCTCTAAGAATATAAGAGCTTGGACCCCAACTAGTATTGTAAAAAAAAAAAAAAAGGAAAAGCAAAATAGAAAGAAAAAAAGAGATCTCATACCATGTTATTCAAACTTCAACATGTTATTTTTTTTACTTAAGCATATTAACCCTCTCTGGACGGGTGGTACACTTGTGTACCCTGCATTCAAGGCCATATCAGCATGACGTGCAGACGGCACTATTATTTAACTGATTTAGGCCTAAGCGTTCGACAGCCCCGGCCGAAAGGCCTAAAAGGCTAGAATGCCCTCGGCATGAATGGGTTAGTTATGATAAGGAGATTCAGTTTCTCCAAGACACAGATATTTAGGAAGAACACATGGTAGATAGAGCAACCATGAAAGGTGAAAAATGAACTGGGAGAAAGGGTGCAAAATATAATGATCATTTTTGCATTTTTGCAATATGTTCTTGGCTTTTAAATGTTCCATGATTAAAATAATTTAATTCTGAATCCATTAGTGTAAATTCCTAAGAAGCTGAATGTTAATGAAATGCCCCATGTTCATATTTTTAATCGTCATTTTGAGGTTTGATATTTTGCTAGAATTGATTATCTTCCCTTTTTTTCTAATGTTAAGTACGCCTTGTACAATCTGCGTGGCCAGACATTGACTGGCTTTATCTATGGAGCACATGTGTTATATGTGTGTGGGTTTTTTCTGCATTACCTAATACGAATACCTAATACCATGGATGCATCCATGTTGAATTTATATCCTCTAATATGAATGTATGTGTTGTTTGTATTCTGTAATTCTTCACGATATTGCCAACAAACAATATGGGGTGTGAAGGAAATTTTAGCTTCTCAAACTTTCTTACTTTGAGATACCTAATACTAATGAAAATCATCAATAAGAACCAAAACAGACACAGCAGAAGTATCTAGAATGATCTAGGATTATACTGAGCAGAGATGGCCTGGCTTTTTTTTTGTCCTAAGTGGTCACAAGAAAAATTGCACCCCTTTATAGCGAAAATAGTTATGCTGTTCGGATGATTTTTTTTATATATTCTGACTGAATCCACATGGTGGTTTATTTATTTACAAGGCCATATAAAGAAAGTTTGGTATAGGCTGGCTTTTATGACATGTTATATTATTGTCTTTAAAGGATATGCATTAAGATAACCTGTAAAACTAACTATGACACTCCAGTATGTTATTCCATTGAAAAGGTTTTAATGCATTACAAACACATTTGTATGACTAGTACAGCTAAACATAAGATGAGACAAAGCAACTAAATGCAGGTGCTTTGATCTATAAGAATTATCAACACTTACTTTTATCTAGTTTGCAAAAAAATATTTCTAACCAGTTTAGACTAAGATTGTGTATATCTTTGCCTTCCTACATGGAAGAGTTGCGAGGAAACTTTTTTTTTTGTTCGATTAAGAAACGTAGCATTATCCAATCAAGTTTCTATGTGTTGCCTTTTGGTAATTATTGAACTAAGTAATAACGGGCAGCAAAACTTTGCATGTTGAGGAGCAATGACACCGGCGCCAGAGTAATTATGATGATTCTGCTAATTGACAGGTTAACCCATTGCAGACGATCATAGATTTGCTGTTTTTTATTTAAGAGATAAGCAGCTTCACGCAACGTGTCTTGACTTTTCCCACTTTCTTTCAGTTACGCATTGTAAACCTAGAGCTATTTGAGAGACTTATATGTGTCATATGCCAGGCTCTATCAATGCTGCAGTTGACTAAAATTGTAGTATAGGGTCTATATCAGTTCATTATTTTCTTTATACTCTGTATGATAGAAGTATTGTTGTTTTATGGGAGGACAAAAAGCAACTTCATTTTTTCATGTCCTAATACGAAAAATATAGCCATCCACAATGAAGATAACATGAAGAGGTAGGAAAGAGGAAGGATACCTGTGCTTATGAATGCGAGTGCCACAGTAAAGATCATCCCTACTGGCACAGGGGCACATTATAGACACTGGACAGGGTTTGAGCCACCTTCCTCTTCTCGTTCTGCCTATACATCCTTCCTCGCTGGTACTTTAGAGCAAGATGTCGGCAACTTGCTACGTGCCTTCGCTCTCTGAAGATTTTAGTGCTTGCTAGAGACCGTGAATGGATGCCATTCAAGGCTCTCTCTCCTGCTGGTGCAAGGGGAAAGTGGTGTCATCTAGGTTTTGCATTTTAGTTGAAACCCATTTTGCTTAATATTACGCCAGTTATATTAATTATGATTGCAATTAACATCCTCACTCATTTATTACAATAAAGAAACACAGATCCAAAAACCCCGAACGTCATGTACGTCACGACGCCCGCCGCCAGGCCACTTACAGCTGACAGAGGCCGGGCCGCCTCGTGCATATAGCCCGGGCGAAGCGACGTCTTCGAAAATCTCGGAACTGAACAGCCGCCAGGCCAAAAACTCCGTCCGCAATGGGATTATAGTTTTATTTCAGCAGATTTCGATGCCCCCGAGCAAAGAAAAGGTAAAGATTTTTTTTTTTCATTTTCTTTTCTTTTATATGTACTGTCATGAGTCATTCAGGTTTGATAGAAATTAGGTCTAGCAAATGACGACCATGGTGAACCATCATGGTCCAGTTCAGCGCCTAAATTGTTAGTCAGCGCCTTTCACATGCGTTCGGGAAAGCATGAAGTTTATGGGCCCTTCAATATACTTAAGCGCCCCTAATGAGAAGTCCGCTGGGGTAGCTCCGGCAGCCCCCCTCCCCCCCCCACCCCAACCCCAACTAGGCCGACGCTGATACTAAGAATATTGAAGATTGAATCTAGAGAAATCTGAATCTAATTTGAACATGGAAGGATGTACTGTAAATGACATGTAGTTTAAAGATAGACAAAGTAAAATCGAATGGATAATAAAAGTACATATCGAAAAAAAATCATCAGAAAAGTGGCAGAACGGAGTCTGCTTTCCCTTCCAGACCCGCAGAAAAGAAAAGAAAATCATTATATTCCGATACAGGACTTGGATTTGCGCAAGAGAACGAGGCCATTCTTTATGAAGGAAATTGCTAAAGAAAGAAAGTTCAATCTTCGACCTTTCTTGCCACTTACAGACGGGGGAGTGAAGGGATCTCCAAGGCCTTACGAGAATTTAATGTAATCTTTGGATCCTAATCACACACACACACCCATACATACACATACAAACAATCACACAGACTCACACACACACACACACACACACACACACACACACACACACACACACACACACACACACACACACACACACACACACACACACACACACACACACAAAACACCTACCCCCCCCATACACACAGGAATGCTCATTTATGTACGTTTTCTCGTATATATGTGCAATAACATATATCCATAAACAAACAAACATGTGTCCCAAGAAAATATTAGGAGGAAAAAGAAGTCATTACCAATAAGAAATAAGTCATTCTCAAAAGCGACATTAGGAATTTATTACAACAAGGGAGGAGGAGACCAGGGAGGGGGTGAGGCAGAAGGAACCGCCAACCACGTGAATGAGACGGACTAATAATTTCCGACAAGAACCGAAATGAAAGAAGGAATTCGTTGTCACGGTGGTCGTCGAGATGGGATAAAATAAATGAATTTGTAAAATCGCAAAATAAGTTGATAAGATAATTAAAGCAATGAGAGGTTACGGATAATTACAGAGATAGATAGATAAAGTGATATACTGTATATATATATATGAATATATATATATATATATGTATGTATGTATGTATGTATATATAATAGAGAGTGAGCGAGAGAGCAAGTGAGCGTGCGAGACAGACAGACAGAGAGAGAGAGAAAAAGAGAGAGCGGGAACGAGAGAGAGAGAAAAAAGAGAGATAGAGCGAGAGAATGATATAGAAAAGAGAAATAACCAAAAGAAAAAAATAATAATAATATTAAAATAAAAATAACTCACCGATGCACCGAAATCACGCTGAAACAAGAGGAAGGAAAGTGAAGCACCTGTTTCCTAGTAACAAGCCATAGAACTCCTCTCTTTAACGAGGCAAAAGGGCAGGGACCGGCTTGCCCTTGCCCGAAGCACAGAGAGCAAGGCTGTCGGATTAGGACTCTTAGGCTGGGATTTAGACTCGTCAGATAATGAGGTTGAATTAGAGGTTGTTAAGGGACAGGGGTGGGTTGTCTCAGATTTCCGAATGGCAAGGATTCTCAATGTAGGTTTAGTATATAGTGATGGTAAACAACTGAGTTGTGGCAGTTTTATACATAACGCATACGCACGCACACACACACACACACACATACATATATATATATATATATTAAGAGAGA
>BOPN01002074.1:167500-172500 GCA_017312705.2 Penaeus japonicus | reverse complement strand
TTTCAAAAAACGTTAATTGCTCCTATTCAAACGAAATGAAAATAAATAAATAAATAAAAAGAAAAATTCAAACAGATAAACCACCAAAAACCGTTACATATTTTGTTTCATTTCTCAATCTGTTTGATGCGCACTGACTTCAATAACTAAAAACCCTTTTCTTGGCACAGAGAAGAAGCAGCAACCACTATTCACTCTATCACAGTGAACTAAAATGAACAAGCGACAAAAAATTACTTTTAAATCCGATATTGAAAAAAAAATAAAGAAAACGGACATATCTATACACGAGCCTATTTATAGATGTGAATAATATATTAATTTCTATCTATATATGTAAAATTCCTTGGTTGATGATTAGCATTTTGATTATCTGCTAATTTGATGCAAGAAATAGAGGTGATCTCAATACGCTTATGAATTGCATAATATGTGAAATGATATAGCTAAGTACAGGAACTTTTTTTTTTTTTTTGAAAGAGGGGGAAACTCGGGTAATCCACAGACACTCTAAAGAATTAAAGAAAAACATGTACACACTCATTAATGAAGACAAGATGAAGTGGTATAAAGTACATCCATCCATCCATCCATCCATACATATCATATATATATATATATATATATAAACCATATATCCATATCCTCAACGACATATGGCGACCTAACGAAGTCTCTCAAGAAACCCGTCGGTATCGAAGCGTAAGGATGACTGAGATGACTGAGTCCTTAATTAAACGTAGCTAATCTTAGCTTCCTTGGGTTCGGGGTCCTTGTAGATGTACTCATTGAGGGAATAGAAGTCCTTAGCCCGAGCGCAGTCGACGTTGAACCAAAGGTCACAGATGAAGTACTCTTGATTGAACACGGTTCCATTTGGACACAGGAAGGAGTGGAGTTTGCCGTTGTGGAGACACATGTGGTACACCTGAGGGCGAGGGTTATATGGTTAAGGTTTTTCGCTATGGGGCTCTAGGTATTCATATATATATATATATATATATATATATATATATATATATATATATATATATATATATATATATACTTAGATGCATAGAGATATATTCATTCCTATTATCTTTATGTACAAAAGTGAGTTAGAAACCCATCCTTATACGCAAACACGTGTACAAATTGACACATTGGGAAGAGGAGGCACCAAATTATTGAGTATTGCGTAATGTGCGACCTCTTGACCCTTGACCCATGACCCTATACTGAAGGAACTCTCACGCTGATTAGACGTCTTTGTGTAAAAGTGTAGGTGTTTTAGTGTTTGTTTGTGTCTTTATGAACAGACCCCATATATATGTATATATATATACATATATATATATATATATATATATATATATATATATATATATACATACATATATATATATACACAATGATAATCTACACACACGAACGTACGCATATATATATATACATATATATACATATATAGGCGTGTGCGAGCGTGTGTGTGTGTGTGTGTGTGTGTGTGTGTATTTGCGTATGTTCATGTGTGTAGATTCGTATAAATATGCCTGAATTTGGGCGCCCTCGACACAGGAAAAGCAGAACACAGCCAATGCACCGAGTCAGAGGAAGCAGCGTGACCTCTGACCTGGAAGAAGGTTGTGTAAGAGAGAATTCCGGGAGATGGAGGTAGAAATGGAGCCTTCGTTTGGCGGGAAACGGTGCGGCTATATGAGCTCAGCTGACTGAATATATATATATATATATATATATATATATATATATATATATATATATATATATATAGATAGATAGATATAGATATATAGATAGATAGATAGACAGACAGAGAGATAGATATAGATAGATATGTATATATGTATATATACATGCATATACATATATATATATATATATATATATATATATATATAGAGAGAGAGAGAGAGAGAGAGAGAGAGAGAGAGAGAGAGAGAGAGAGAGAGAGAGAGAGAGAGAGAGAGAGAGAGAGAGAGAGAGAGAGAGAGAACGAGAAAAATAAATAGACGGATACAAGAGAGAGAGAGAGAGAGAGAGAGAGAGAGAGAAATAAAGACCAAAAGAGAGAGATACAGAGAAGAGAATAAAAACACAAAACCCACGACCAAGCAAAGGAGAAAAGCCCTACGAAAGGGGAAATGACGTAATAAGAGACACAGACAGCCTTTCGAAAGTCAGCCGATTAGAAAGTAAAAAAAGACCGTGAATAACGGAAGGTTGAGGAACACAGATAATAAATAATCCATAGGAAGCAACAGTCGTTAGTTCCTTCGTACATTGTCAGAGGAGGTAGAATGGAAGCAGGATGATAGGTTAGCATTGTGTGTACGGGTCGTGCCGGTCGTACTTTCAAAGAATATGAAAGGAAAGTTTGAACGAGCTGGTGATCAATTTCCAAGAGTGGTTGCTTGGTTGGAACGTCGGCCATTGTTGTTCTTGTTGTGAATCGAGAGAGAGAGAAAAAATAACGACATTGTTCTTTGTATGTGATTGGTATGTATGTTGTAGGTGGGTGCGAGACTGTGTGAATTCCAGGTAAAACGATAGTTTGTTACCTTAAAGTTATTATTTATGATATTATGAACGTTATGACTTTTGATATTGTTCAGTGAACGGATAATTTACCTTCACGTTATGATTTTTGATATTCGGATAATATGATGATATGATAGACTGCTACTAAACAGAATTATCATTGGTGAACAGACGGAATAACAAACTGCAACTATAAGGAAAAACTGCTGTGTGTGTGTGTGTGTGTGTGTGTGTGTGTGTGTGTGTGTGTGTGTGTGTGTGTGTGTGTGTGTGTGTGTGTGTGTGTGTGTGTGTGTGTGTGTGTGTGTGTGTGTGTGTGTGTGTGTGTGTGTGTGTGTGTGTCTGCGCGCGCATGTATGTGTGTGAATGCATGTAACTGAGCTGTTCATTAATGATCATTATCCACATATCAAAAGTTACATGTATGATAAGATGATAAGAAGCAGTTCCCAACGGGTTATCATCCTTGACCTAGTTAGCCACAAACATACCTAGTGGCACAGCTGACCTTATGTCTCTCAGATAACCTCTCTTTTGGTAGGGGTCTGAGTCACGAATCCAGCCTGAGGAACTCAATCCCATCTCAGTCTGATTATTCATTTTTAGCCACAAGTAACTAACTCCTCGAAAAGAAAAAAGAAAGAAAGAAAAAAATAAATATCCTAAGAACCGCTTCTCTCTCCATTCCCACCCTGTGTCTCCTCTCTTTCCCTCCCTCTCTCCCTCCACTTAATCCTTCTCTCTATCCTTCCCGCTCTCCTTTCCCTCTCTCCCTTCCTCCACCTAAACCTTCCCTCTTCCCTCCATTACTCTCTTTCCCTCCCTCCCTCCCATCTTTCCCTTCCTCCATCATCCTCCTTTCCTACCTCCCTCTACTCATCCCCTCCCTCTTTCCCCTCTTCCCCCCACCCATCCCCTTCCTCCATCCTATCAACCCCTCCCTCCATAACCCCATCACCCCACCCCTTTCCTCCACTCCACCCCTCAACCCCCCACTCCCCTCTCCACCCCCCCATCCCCTCTCCACCCCCCACTCCCCTCTCCATCCCTCTCCACTCCACACACCCCTCTCCACCCCTCCACCCCTCCACTCCCCTCTCCACCCCCCTATCCCCTCTCCACCCCCCCATCCCCTCTCCAACCCCTCCACTCCACTCCTCCACCCCCCCATCCCCTCTCCACCCCCCATCCCCTCTCCACCCCCCCACTCCCCTCTCCACCCCTCCACTCCACACCCCCCTCTCCACCCACCTGGCAGGCAGCGTCGGGGTCCGCATAGATCCCCGGCAGGAGGCTCTGGCACTGGAACGCCGTCGGGGGAACCTGGTGGAGGGTCGGGTAGTCCTGGCCAGCGACCCCGAAGATGCAGTCGGCGTCGGGGTCGTTCTCGCTCGCCTCGCACTTGAAGTCGTACACCTGGCGTCGGGAGGGAGGTGGTGGGGGTTAGTAGCTGTTTTTTCTTTATTTTATTTTATTTTTTATTTTTTTCTGATCTATTTTTTTTTTCTTATCGTATTTTGGTATTGTTTTGATGGGGGGCTTTACTTAGTATCTGTTTTCTATTTTTTTCTTTCTGATCTATCTTTTTTATATTTATCTATCTTTTTATCTATTTTTTTCTTATCGTATTCTTATTTTTTATCTATAGTATTTTGGTTTGTTTTGTTATTGTTGGTTTTGGTGATTTTGTTAGTGGTGTTGCCATTATTGTTATCAATAGTTGTTGTCATTGGTATTGTCATTATCATTAACATTATCTTAATCATTGTTATTAGTGATGTTATCATTATTGTTGTTGATGTGTGTATGTATGTGTGTATATATGTATATATATGTATATATATATACATATATACATACATACATACACACACACACACACACACACACACACACACACACACACACACATATATATATATATATATATATATATATATGAGTGTGTGTGTGAGAGAGAGTAAGTAGTGACAGTCATCTACTGCAAGTTTAAAAGTGGTTATAGTGATACACAATAAAGACAAAGCATAATAATAACAACAATAACCAAAAATAACATTTAAGATATTAACAACGATGATGATATTACTGGTTATGACGATAATGTTACTCTTTGTGGTACTACTAATAATGATAGAAATTTTAAAAAATCACGCGGTAATCCTCTTCATAACATAACGATAATACAAATAACAATGATACCAATACCCAGCACCAACATAAATCCTAAGCATTGCAACAGTGACAATAACAACAACAACAACAAAAACAACAGTAGAAATTTTTTTAAAAATCTCAGAAAAGAAAACGGAATGCTAACCTAACCGATTTTCTCCCGCTAATTACAGTACTTAAGCCGTGAAACTTTTTCCCAACACCTGTTCAATTTGTATGCCCTCACCTATTCACACACAGAAGCGAAAATACTTTGGCTAATTGCACAGACAACTCTCTCTTCT
>BOPN01002074.1:117500-125000 GCA_017312705.2 Penaeus japonicus | reverse complement strand
AGAGAGAGACAGACATATATAAGAAAAATAAAGAGAGAGAGAGAGGCAGAGAGAAAGACAACAAGAATCAAAAAGAAAGAAAACGGGGGAAATTCCAGCCGCCAATCAGAAAAACGAAGCACAGCAACAACACACGAAAATATGCCAAAATAACCTTCCTAAATTCCCGATAGCCTTGCGCTCTACTCCAGTAATAGTTCTACTTAACATACTAATGCAGAAAAAAGAGGAAACAAAAACAAACATACTTCACATTTTTCTTGCGGTTAAATGTGCCAGATCTTCCGTTTTCTGTTGTACTGATATAATAAGAATAAGTAATTTTAAAAATGATAACACTAACGACGATGATAATAATGATTATAGAAACGATAAAACAAAACCAAGTATAAAACAAATGAAGATCACACCGCTCAAAAAAGAGTTTAGATTCGAATACTGATTTTGACTAATCCTGAGGCGCGAATTTCAAAAATTTCATTACTTTCACTCCAACGGTTTATTTCATTCAACCCTCTTTGTGTTTCTGAATATTTCAAATCCTGACTTTATTTTCATTTGATGAATGCGTAGTCCAAGTATCTTTACTAAGATTACTTATTTTAAATTGCATTTTAGTGTCTCTATCAGCTAGAAATTGACTTTGAAATGCCAGTTGTTCAATACAGAAATATAAATCTCTGACACAAGCAACTATTAAATCTAGAAAAAAAAGACAAACGTATGGACAATAAAGAAAATCTTTCACAATACATACGATACATATGATTCTCGGAACCTATTATCATGATTATATATGACATTGATTCACTACGGACATGCTTATTAAACACTCACTTGTAGGAATAAGTAAGAACTAAAACCATCTTAATTCACGATTTCCTTTATTAGATATTCAGAGACTTAATGGTTTGTTTAACTTGTGTTTCCGCTTTCGAAATATGTTTTGTTTTCGAAGAGAAAATTTGATATGACGTCATGTTTAAGAATCAGCGGTATAAAATCAGTCAGAATTATTGATCAAAATGATAGTATGATATTGATGGACGTAGCAAGAACCATAGGGACAATAATAATGATACTACTAAACGAAAAGAGTTGTAATTATTATCTTTTCGCAATAATATCATTACTATTATTATTGTATAATTACAACAATGAGAGCAATGACACTACTAACGGTGGTAGCAATAACAATGTATTATATCTTGATTAGATTTATAAGCAAATGAAATGGATGATAGTCATGTGTTATTAAGGTTCATTATAAGTGTCATGAATGAGCGTGGTTCAAAAATTGTATCCCATTTTTCATCTTTTAGTTACAAGATAGATTATCATTTATGTGATCCGCATTTTATCAACACAACAGGCAATGTCACCAATTAGATTGATCCTATATGGACTTTATAGAAAGAAATCAACCAATGTTGAACGAGACTCAATTGCAGAGAACAAGGAACCAGGCTTTAGAGTAGGCCTACCCACGCACCGTACGGATTCTCGTTCGCTCTCTTCCGGGCCCACACTTTCACCAACCATGAGAGTGTCAGAGCCATAGGAGGTGACAATAGCTAAGATATTTTCTCACCTTCTTTCGTTCCTTAGGAGACACACCTATCAGCTATACTTTGAATACAACTACTAGACTCCTTTATCTTACTTAGAAAACTTAGATATCACCTTTCTAGTGTTTCTTTTTTTCTTTTCTTTTTCTCACAATTACTGAATTCCTACCATGTCGTGGGAGGTGGACCAATCAGATTAACCAACTTCAACCAACAATTTCTAAGCTCTGGTTCTGTCTCGGTTCCTTGATTTAATAATATCTAACATTCACATCATCTCAAATAACACTTCGGAATCCTCTTTCTATATCTAGAACTGTTAGAATATAAGATATGGTTCTTTTGAACTTCATGCGTTGTATTTGGTTTCCATGAATCGCCTCAGAATATCTTTGCGAACCCAAATATTTATCGATATATTTTGTTGCTGCTAATACTTAGAAATACTAGTTTATTCACTCAGAGGAAATAATGTGTCATATTCTTACATATTTTCACACGCGTTCTTATAGTGTACACACGTAAAGGTATGTCTGATGATAGCAAGGCAAATATGTTTATGTTCGTTATTGGTTGGTTCAGGTTGTCTTTGCTGTTTGAAAGTAATCAATGCATAAGTTTTATGTTGCATAGGTCTCTCTCTGTCTCTCTCTTTCTCACTCTCTTTCACTCACTCACTCTCCCACCCACTCTTTCTCATTGTCACTCACTCTCTTTCTCTCTTTCTGGTACTTACACACTCACTCTCTTTCTTTCACTCACATACTCACTCGCTCTTTCACTTACGCACTAATTCACTCTGTCACTCACTCACTTTTTCACTCACGCACTTACTCACTGCATGCTTTTCCTTTGGGGAAAAAATGGTGTTTGATATTGACAAGGTATGCACAAGTCATAAACCGATTTTGAATAATTCATTTTTTTTACATTTTTATCTATTCAATTGGTGACCTATTTATATTTTTTAACTATTTAATAAAGAGGGAAAGACATAGCTAAAAAGCAAAGAACTGAAAAAAGAAGAGAGAGCGAGTGGCAGAGGGCTAAACAGAGAGGCATCAGATTGACAAACAAGGGGAGATAAAGGCAGAGAGAGAAAGAAAAGGAAGAGAAAGAGAGAAAGGCAGAGAGATTGAGGAAGTCAAAGAGAAAGAAGAATGAGAGAGAGTATAAGACCAGTAAAACAGGATATATACTCTTGCGATTTTCCTGTTTCAAAATGGCGGCGCAAAGACATAGGCACATATCCTCTGCATCCTTTGTAACTGTTTTGGCTGGCGGAAGTCAAGACAGGCTGACCTCATGCAAATTTGTCTATCCTAATTCAGTTCTGCCATGAATGACTACCAGACGGGACACATACCCCTATTCCTCTGCCCTTCCGGACAAGCCCCCTGTTTCGTGACCTCTGAACGACTCTGCCAAGACTTCAGTTCAACTCCGACCGCGACCCAGGTCAATCCCCTCTCTCAAGTCTTCCCCGGTGGCGCCAGGCCAAGTGACTTCCGCGAGATTATCGGCCTTATCCCAGGAAGGGCTAGGGCCGGCCGAAGTCCTAAGTCCCTTGTGCGTCATGTTGTTCTTCCATCAAGACTTTAGGTTTAATCATATATCTTGCGTGCTGGATCTTGTCTTCATCAATAAATCCCATACTGCTGATTGCTGGTTTCCCTGTTCCATTCAGTCATTTCTAAGTTGCTCTGAACAAATCAAGTAACATATTACAAGAGAGAGAGGGAGAGAGAGAGAGAGAGAGAAGGAAGAGAAATAGAGAGACAGATAGAGGAAGAGAAAGAAAAAGAAAGGAAAATAGGGACAGACAGAGAGACAAAGTGAGAAAGAGAAAGATAGAGAGAGTGAGAAAGAGAAATAGAAAAATGATAAGAGAAAGAGTGAGGAAGAGAAAGAGAGAGAGAAGGAAGAGAAATAGAGGAAAATAAAGAAAAAGAAAGGAAAAGAGAGACAGACAGAGAAAAAGTGAGAAAGGGAAAGATAGAGAGAGTGAGAAAGAGAAAGATAAAAAAATAAGAGAAAGAGAAAGGGAGAGCGATAGAGGCGGGAATGGAATGCAAGAGAGGAGGAGGAAAGCGGGAGGGGAGACTAAGCAAAAGTTCCCCTCTGACCTTGCATATCTTGTCCCACATACTTCTACCCTCATGGATAATGCACGAAAGAATGCTAGCAAGGTCGTCAATATTCTGGAACTCTTTCTCATGGTGCAATAATTGTTCCAAGGTTTGATACTAAATGCTTAGTTCATAGTTATATATCCTTTTATTTCTTTCAGTCAGATCTGAAGGGATTACGGAAGGAAAACGATAATTTTCGTTGCTATGGTAAACTATTGTGTTTTCTGTTCTGTGCGTTCATTTCTAAGTGCTGTCTTGGGTGGTGATGTCCAGAGAAAGAGAAAGAAAATAGAGAAATATATATATATATAAATAGAGAGATCAATTAATAGAAATATAGATCGATATATAAAAAATTGATTAAATGTATTTACGTATGTACATATATGAATAAATATATATACATACAAGGAATCATATTCGACACAGCACCCTCTCCCCTACCCTCACTTTTGTCCTCATCAAAATCACTTTCCTGTCTGTCCTCAGTCTTCATCCTTATTTTCCTCCCCACATTCCATTCCTCACAAACACCCAGTTCTCTCGACAAGAAAATATGACCTTGGTACTGCTTTATCAGTGTTAGTGGACCATGAGCGTGGACACAAATGGCGCCAATGGAGAAGCGTAGGTTAAAAAACGTGAACGTGTAAATACGGGGGTTTGGAGGGAAGAGGGGAGGGAAGGGAGGAAGAGGGAGAGACGAAGGACGGAGGAGGGTGAAGATGAGGAATTGGGGAAGGAGGGATAAAAGGGGAGAGAGATGGAGGAAGAGGTGAGGGAGAGAGTGATTAGAAACGAAGGGAGAGAAAAGGGGGGGAGCGGGAATGGGAAAAGAAAAAAGAAAGGTGGAGGGAAAGAGAAAAGGGACGAATTGCGGATTGGAAAGGATGGGAGAAAGGAGGGATTGAGGAAGATATAATAAAGGGAAAGAGAAGAAAGGGGAAATGGAGAGAAAGTTAGGTTGTAAAGAGAGGGAGAACACACACACATACACAGACATATCATATATACACGATATCACTCTAAATCCCACAACAGGATATCACATACGTATATATCAATCTATCTATTGACCGAAACCAACTCAGTGGTGATGACATGACTCAGTGGTGATGACATGACTCAATGGTGATGACATGACAATAGTGATAACATGACTATGGTGATGACATGACTCAATAGTGATGACATGACTCAATGGTGATGACATGACTCAGTGGTAATGACATGACTCAATGGTAATGACATGACTCAGTGGTGATGACATGACTCAATAGTGATGACATGACTCAGTGGTGATGACATGACAATAGTGATAACATGACTCAATGGTGATGACATGACTCAATAGTGATGACATGACTCAATGGTGATGACATGACTCAGTGGTAATGACATGACTCAGTGGTGATGACATGACTCAGTGGTGATGACATGACTCAGTGGTGATGACATGACTCAATGGTGATGACATGACTCAATGGTGATGACATGACTCAGTGGTGATGACATGGCTCAGTGGTGATGACATGACTCAGTGGTGATGACATTACTCAATGGTGATGACATGGCTCAGTGGTGATGACATGACTCAATGGTGATGACATGACTCAATGGTGATGACATGACTCAGTGGTGATGACATGACTCAATAGTGATGACATGACTCAATGGTGATGACAAGATTCAATAGTGATGACATAACTCGATGGTGATTGCATGACTCAATAGTGATGACATGACTCAATGGTGATGACAAGACTCAATAGTGATGACATGACTCAGTGGTGATGACATGACTCAATGGTGATGACATGACTCAGTGGTGATGACATGACTCAATGGTGATGATATGACTCAGTGGTGATGACATGACAATAGTGATGACATGACTCAATGGTGATGACATGACTCAATAGTGATGACATGACTCAATGGTGATAACAAGACTCAATAGTGATGACATGACTCAATGGTGATGACATGACTCAGTGGTGATGACATGACTCAATGGTGATGACATGACTCAGTGGTGATGACATGACTCAATGATGATATGACTCAGTGGTGATGACATAACTCAGTGGTGATGACATGACTCAGTGGTGATGACATGACTCAGTGGTGATGACATGACTCAATGGTGATGACATGACTCAGTGGTGATGACATGACTCAGTGGTGATGACATGACTCAGTGGTGATGACATGACTTAATGGTGATGACATGACTCAATAGTGATGGCATGACTCAGTGGTGATGACATGACTCAGTGGTGATGACATGACTCAATGGTGATGACATGACTCAGTGGTGGTGATGACATGACTCAGTGGTGATGACATGACTCAATGGTGATGACATGACTCAATAGTGATGGCATGACTCAGTGGTGATGACAATACCTGCTTCTCTTCTATGTATAAATGCCAATAATAATTTCAGAGAAAAACAGAGGCAGAATTGCACCAAAATCATGTTCAATTTTCTTTTATATTCTACTTTGTGGTTATTGAAGGCGCTAATAATTCGCTTCTGCCATGAACAGAATATGCAATAACGAGGTTACAACAACATCTACAATAACTATTATTGCAAAAGGAGTGCGTTGCGAGGGGTGTTATTTCTGTCATTTCAAGAAGACTAACGTGTTGCGCTGTCATTACTCTCATTTTCGTAAAATATTAGAGAGGAAGGTTATCATTTCTGTTCTTAGACTGAAAATCTCTCTCTGTCTCTTTCTCTGTCTCTCTCTCTCTCTCTCTCTCTCTTTCTCATTCTCTCTGTCTCTCTCTCTCTCTCTCTCTCTCTCTCGCTTTCTCTCTCTCTCTCTCCCTCGCTCTCTCTCTGTCTGTATCTCTCTCTCTCTCTGTCTCTCTCTCGCTCTCTGCTGAATACATTCTTGCATTTTATAGATCTCGCTTCTGCGTATTAATCTTCGTCTACTTCCTCTGGTGACGAAGATCTTTTGGGTAATTTGTGTTTTATGTATGAATAGATTATCAGATAGATGATTATATTATTGATTGACAGACATTTTCATTTTTTCGAAGAATACAACACACACACATTATATATATATATATATATATATATATATATATATATATATATATATATATATATAAATGAATGAATAAATATATATGAATCTAAAATGAGCAACGGTTTCCAAATCGACTCCTTCCTCGGGGGATTACACCACCGATGGCCTTTCCGTCGCGACACTTCGAGTGCATGTCGAATGGAGGCGCCCATGAAGCCATAGGGGTTCTATGTTCACGCAAGAAAGGCCATGATTGTAACGCCGAATAAAGCAAGAGGTGCATATGATGGTTGCTGCTACGCGTGTGCGCGTGCGCCGCGTGTGTGTGTGTGTTGTGTGTGTGCGTTTGTATGTGTCGGTGCGTGTGTGCTTGTTTGGGGCGCATTGGTGTCGCGTGTGTGTGTGTGTGTTGTAGCGCGGTGTGTGCGTTTAGCGTGTGTATGTGTGTGTGTCGGTGTGGGGGCGTGTGCGTGTTCGTGTGTACGTGTGTGTGTGTGTGTATGTGTGTGTATGTATGTGTGTGTGTGTGTCTGTGTGTGTGTGTGTGTATGTACGTGTGAGCGTATACATCCATACACGAATACAAACAAAACCATCCAAAGGCATCCCGACCGCGAGTAACCTTGTCCTTGGCAGGTTCTCCCACGTCCGGCCACGAGCAGCAAGTACATTTGTTCAATACGGTTTCCTATCATGCTACGTTCCCATTATTTGCCTCATTCTCGTGGGACGCAGAGTGACGCCGGCGGT
>BOPN01002074.1:80000-92500 GCA_017312705.2 Penaeus japonicus | reverse complement strand
GTCCTGCGGCGAGAACACCCCCGGAGAGGCAGCAGCAGCTCCCTCCTGGGGCTTGAAACTCGAAGGGCGTGACTGACTGGCGGTGCTGGCGATGTCACTGTTGCTGAGGAGGTCGCTGATGGACACGGTGAAAGAGCGAGCGGAGGCTGGGACGCCGTGGGAGGGGCCGGGTGCTCCTCCCCCAGAGGTACCATCGTCTCCGGAGAAGGATGAGTCTGAAGGGCGGGTGGGGGAAGGGGGGGAGAGGAACTAGGGTTAGTATTGAGAGGAAATTGGTCTCTTCGTCACATACATATCGTGTGAGTGTCAAAAGGAAATAGCGTTAGTATGAGGAGTGTTGGGCCTGTTTAGGCCCTGTTTACACGAGGCGCTTCCAACGCGTGTTAGCAAACGTGGCGTTACCAAAGTCAATGGTAGTCTATGGAACCGGTCACACATGACGCGGCGTTTTGCCTGACGCCGCGTTAACGTCGGGGTCCCTTGCTAACGCCACGGTTTGAAAGCAGCGCGCTCTCTAATTGGCTGGGCTGCTACCAATGAGGAGAGAGAATGTGCGTTACTATGGCAACCCCTAGGATACTCCACGTGGAAGAAGTATATATATATATATATATATATATATATATATATATATATATATATATATATATATATAGTATATACTATATATATATATATATATATATATATATATATATATATATATATATATATATATATATATATTCTCGCCGCTTGCACCGCTTCAAACGGAGATGCAAGACCTAAGCACATGCTACCTCTTCTACATCCATCCTGGTTGGAACTGTCTGTTGCTCTCTGCATTGTTTGGCACAGACACACATATAACGCACGCACAAACACAAGAGTCGCGTTGACGCCGCGTTTGAAAGCGCCTCGGTAGTTTCTAACGCCGAGTTTGCTAACGGGCGTTGGAAAGCGCCTAGTGTAAACAGGCCCTAAGAGTTATTTAGGTGAATTTCGGGTTAGCGTAAAGAGGGATCGGTCTTATCGGTAAAGGTATATCATGTTCGTATCAAGAGGAATTGATGTTAGTATAAGGAGCATTTGAGGGCATTGGTGTAGATAAATGGGCATTAGATGGGAATTAGCATAAAGAAGAATTATTGTTATCGTCAGATGGATTTTTGTTCATTAAAGGTAAATATGACTCATTTGCATACAATTGTATTTATTTATCCTTATTTATAATTTTCTCTAATTTCTAAATAAAAAATACAAATAGTTCTTTATTGCTCAGTGTTGATATTTTCACAATGTTTGGAATTAATGGCAGTCTTTATAACTCTAGAGGTGTTAAATATATCTCTGTCTAATACTACAATACTATATGTTTTGTGTTGAGTATCAGTGACTAATATATATTTTTATCATCATACTATGAAACGTATACTTTAAGAATAGTCTTGTACTTGAGTGTTTTTATATACAGATTTATAAAAAAAAACAAAAAAACTCTGAACTAGTGGTTTCTAAACTTAGTCTTTTACTGTTTGCTTTGACTGAAAGCTTTACAGTATAAGAATTCTTTGTGAAAGATTTGCGCTGGGTTTTTATATTGAAATTATATATAGAGAGTGAGATAGAGTTATAGAAGACCAGGCAGAGAGAGAGAGAGAGAGAGAGAGAGAGCAGACAACAGACAAAGAGACGGAGAAAGAGATAAAAAAATATATATAGATACCATGGTTACGTATTACAGTGTATTCTAATAGTCAGTTCTACATTGAGTAATTAATAAAACTTAATAAGGCAACAAGGAAAAGTGAATTGCTCATTGTGTCCATTGTAAACCATTAACCATTTAGTGTATTGAAAGTCGAAAAGCCAAATAATATACTATACTTTGTGACAGTAAGTAATCATTCTCTCACGGAATTTTCACACTTTTTGTGAAATATTTTTGTAAAATGACAATAGAGTTTGAAACCACTGTTTTTTTATAATGAAAAAGGCATATAAAAGAAGTATGTCTTCTCTTTTGAAAAAGGGTAAGATAGTAACTTAAACTACCCTTATCTTTAGTATTTGTAAATAGATAAAGCAGTAGATAGATACACTAACATCTGTGCAAACTAATCATGCATCATTTTCATGCAATTGCAACAAAAAAATCATGCTAAGAGAAAAAATAACCTACCATGCTATGTCCTTATGTTAAGGTGTCTGATCTCATTAAGTCTTCCTAAAGAGGCTGTGATATTATTCATAATTTAAATCCCTGATCCGCATATTATCTCTATTCAATGATAATAGTAATAATGATAAAATTGATGATAATGATAATACTGATAATGATGATGATAATAATGACAATAATAAAGACAATAATAATGATAATAATACTAATGTTAGTATTAATGATAATAATAATAATAATGATAATAATAATAATAATGTTGATGATGATGATGATAATAATGATGATGACGATAATGATAATAATAATAATAATAATGATAATAATAATAATAATGATGATGATGATGATAATAATGATGATGACGATAATGATAATAATAATAATAATAATGATAATAATAATAACAGTAATGATAATGATAACGATGATAATAAAGATGATAGTAATAATAAGGATAATAATGATTACTACCATGATAAAGATAATGATAATAACAATAGTTAAAATGATAATGATAATTACAATAATACTAGTAATAATAATAACAATGATGATAATAATTTTCATTATCATTATTATTATCATCATTATCCTTATGGTTATCATCATAGTCATAATGATCATCATAATTAGCATTGTTATCAACATCATTATTAATGTTACTATCATCATGATCATGATTATAATCATCATATTGATAATAACATTAATGATAATGATGATAATAATAATGATAATAAGATCAACAACAATAATAACGAAGAAATTAATTCTGATAATGATGATGATAACGATAACCCTAATGACACTACTACTTCTACTACTAATAACAGTCATTATAACAGTGATCATAATGATAATAATGATGATAGTAGCAATAGTTGTAGTGGTTGTAGTTGTAGTAGTGGTAGTAGTTGTAGTAAGAGCGATAGTAATAGTGATGGTAGTAGTAACAACAGTAGTAATGACAATAGTGATAATAATAATGATAGTAATAATGATAATGATAATAATGATAATGATAGTAATAAAGATAATAACAGTGATGATGATAACTATGATGATAATAATAACAAAAAAATTAACAACAATTATAATAAGTGTCGATAATGATAATAACGATAACAACAACATGATAAAAATAACAAAGATAAAAAAAAATATATTTATTACATAACCGACATCTATTTCTTGAAAATCCATGATAATAACAAACCATTTTTTTATATCCTGTTATAATATAATTTGACGCAAAAACTAACATTACACACGCATAGAGCATACAGTATTATGTAATATTATAGTTCGTCTAATATATATATAGGATTACCATGACCATGTGACCCTACATCCGGATAAGGAAGAGTAATATATTAGAGTATAGTATAGGGGTCAGAGTGTGATGGTTGTATTCGTATGTGTGTGTGTGTGTGTGTGTGTGTTTGTGTGTGTGTGTGTGGATGTATGTATATGTATATGTGTACACTCACATACATACACACACACACACACACACACACACACACACACACACACACACACACACATATATATATATATATATATATATATATATATATATAGAGAGAGAGAGAGAGAGAGAGAGAGAGAGAGAGAGAGAGAGAGAGAGAGAGAGATACACACACATACGTGTGTGTGTGTCTGATTGTCTGCACATTCTATTAAAACCACACATGCCTTCCTATCGAATATATATCTAGAAGTTCACATCCGTATAATCATATGGTATACAACCGTTGAAAATAGTGCTGAGAACTGTCAATATGAGCGTAAAGGTGCCATTAGCATCAATACTTAATTCAGTATTCATATCTAAGCATACATAATAGAAGAGTAACTATGGCAATAAATTCAGGTATTTGAAATATACATACATACATACATATATATATATATATATATATATATATATATATATATATATATATATATATATATATATATATATATATATATATATGTGTGTGTGTGTGTGTGTGTATATATATAAATATATATATATATATATATATATATATATATATATATATATATATATATATATATATATATATATATATATATATATATATTTATATACATATATATACATATATTTATATACTTATATACATATATATATATATATATATATATATATATATATATATATATATATATATATATATATATATATATATATAAATATATATATATATTTTTTTTTTTTTTTTTTTTTTTTTTTTTTTTTTTTTTTATTTTTCTTGTTCGTGTGGTGGCGAGAATGAGAAATAAAATATTGATAAAAAAAAAATATGTTGCAGACACAGAGTAGTATATCAGAAAGTTATGATGCACATCGCAACATATCATCCACAATACGAATAGCACTATATTCAATCATCATTAATCATATACCACGACTTTATGCAATATGATTTGAAAATAGTATGGATTATTTTGATATTTAGTGATGTGCATTGCGTAAGTTGTTAACGAATAAACCTTAGACTTAGACGCCCCTTATGATTGATAGACCTATGTTTTTTTGTATAGGCCTATGCTCTTTGTACAGACCTATGCTCTTTGTATAGACCTATGTTTTTTTTTATATATCTATGTTTTTTGTATAGACCTATGTTTTTTTATAGACCTATGCTCTTTGTATAGATCTATGCTCTTTGTACAGACCTATGCTCTTTCTATAGATCTATGCTCTTTCTATAGACCTGTATTCTTTCTATAGACCTATGCTCTTTCTATAGACCAATGCTCTTTTGTATAGACCTATTCTCTTTCTATAGACCTATGATCTTTATATAGATCTATGCTTTTTGTATAGACCTATGCTCTTTCTATAGACCAATGCTCTTTTTTATAGACCTATGATCTTTCTATAGACCTGTACTCTTTCTATTGACATATGCTCTTTCTATAGACCTATGCTCTTTCTAAAGATCTATGCTCTTTCTATAGACCTATGCTCTTTCTATAGACCTATGCTCTTTCTATAGACCTATGCTCTTTCTATAGACCTATGCTCTTTCTATAGACCTATGCTCTTTCTATAGACCTATGCTCTTTCTATAGACCTATGCTCTTTCTATAGACCTATGCTCTTTCTATAGACCTATGCTCTTTCTATAGACCTGTACTCTTTCTATTGACATATGCTCTTTCTATAGACCTATGCTCTTTCTATTGACATATGCTCTTTCTATAGACCTATGCTCTTTCTATAGACCTATGCTCTTTCTATAGACCTTTGCTCTTTCTATAGACCTATGCTCTTTCTATAGACCTGTACTCTTTCTATTGACATATGCTCTTTCTATAGACCTATGCTCTTTCTATAGACCTGTACTCTTTCTATTGACATATGCTCTTTCTATAGACCTATGCTCTTTCTATAGACCTATGCTCTTTCTATAGACCTATGCTCTTTCTATAGACCTATGCTCTTTCTATAGACCTATGCTCTTTCTATAGACCTGTACTCTTTCTATTGACATATGCTCTTTCTATAGACCTATGCTCTTTCTATAGACCTGTACTCTTTCTATTGACATATGCTCTTTCTATAGACCTATGCTCTTTCTATAGACCTATGCTCTTTCTATAGACCTATGCTCTTTCTATAGACCTATGCTCTTTCTATAGACCTGTACTCTTTCTATTGACATATGCTCTTTCTATAGACCTATGCTCTTTCTATAGACCTATGCTCTTTCTATAGACCTATGCTCTTTCTATAGACCTATGCTCTTTCTATTGACATATGCTCTTTCTATAGACCTATGCTCTTTCTATTGACATATGCTCTTTCTATAGACCTATGCTCTTTCTATAGACCTGTACTCTTTCTATTGACATATGCTCTTTCTATAGACCTTTGCTCTTTCTATAGACCTATGCTCTTTCTATAGACCTATGCTCTTTCTATAGACCTATGCTCTTTCTATAGACCTATGCTCTTTCTATAGACCTATGCTCTTTTAATAGACCTATGCTCTTTTTATATACCTGTACTCTTTATATAGACCTATGTTTTTTGTATAGACATATGCTCTTTCTATAGACCTGTACTCTTTCTATTGACATATACTCTTTCTATAGACCTATGCTCTTTCTATAGACCTATGCTTTTTGAATAGACCTATGCTCTTTCTATAGACCTATGCTCTTTCAATAGACCTATGCTCTTTCTATATACCTGTACTCTTTATATAGACCTATGTTTTTTGTATAGACATATGCTCTTTCTATAGACCTGTACTCTTTCTATTGACATATGCTCTTTCTATAGACCTATGCTCTTTCTATAGACATATGCTCTTTCTATAGACCTGTACTCTTTCTATAGACATATGCTCTTTCTATAGACCTATGCTCTTTCTATAGACCTATGATCTTTCTATAGACCTGTACTCTTTCTATAGACATATGCTCTTTCTATAGACCTATGCATCTTGTAGCAACAATAATGATAGTGGTATAATAATAGTGGTATTTGTATACTGACAAAGTACAAATGTAAATAATGATGATGATGAATTTAATCATAATGATGATGATGATAAGGATAATGATAATGATAATAACGTTATTAATAATGATTATGATTATGATGGTGATAATCATAATGATAACAATGCTAATTTTAATAATAATAATAATAATAGCAATAACAATAATGATAATAGTAATGATAGTAATAGGGATAATATTGATAAGGATAATAATAGTAATAAAGATAATAACAGTGATAATGATAATAGTGATAATGACTATAGTGATAATTATAATAATAATAAGGATCATCAAATTAAACTATAATGTTAATAATGAATAATAATGATTATGATTATAGTAATTACAGTAATGAGGATGATAATAGTAATTGTGATGATAATGATAATAAAAGTGATAATGATAATAATAATGATGATAATAATAATAATGGTAATAATGATATTAAGTATAACAACGGTACTAGTGATAACCACAATAGTAATAATGTTAATAATAATAATAACAATGACAGAAGATGATTACGATAATGATGATAATAATGATGATATCATTGCTAATGATGACAATGACAAGGATAGTGATGATAATAGCAACGGTAAAAATTACTATTATGACATTGCCAATTGTGATGATTATAAAAATGATAATAATGCTGATGATAATGATATTAATAATTGTAACAGCCTAGTCACAAAATATCTCTGAAGAAGCAATTGTAATTTTTGCAGTATTTTTTTCGCGCCAAAAACAAATAAATAAAATGCAAAATAAAACAACACATTTTCAAACAGGAAAAAATAACAGACAGAGCTACATAGAATCTTTAAGAAATCATCTAAAAAAAAAGTATTCAACTAACATAGTATATGCAATAAATCCATTGCACAAATCCAGTGACTTGAGTTGCACGGAAGATACGAGAAATTTCCCAGCAGTGTTGCCAGATCTTATGGACAAGTGGAGGCCCTGTTCTGGCTACACTGCATTTGCTCAATATTTCCACTTATCAGGTAAGGCTCAACATTTATTTATTTATTCAATGTTAGTTTAAATATTATGTTTTCGTTTTACATATACTTCTAGACGAATGGTTTTCTAGTTCATTAGAATATTCTTTTTTTGTCTAATTTCAACAATCCTCATCTACACCAAGCATTTATTCATCTATTAATCTATTCATCAATCTATCGTCTAAATCACTAATTCATAAATCTATCAGGTCATCAATCTATCTACTCGCAAAGGGTCTTGAGTCACTGTCGATCACCTGGTCTAAGGTCAGTGTCACGTGACCTGATCTTAGGTCAGTGTCACGTGACCTGTGTTTAGGTCAGTGTCACGTGACCTAGGATACCTGTTCTATCGTGTTCTTTAGTTCTGCGTCTCCGTGTCTCCTTTAGACTCTGGAAGTAAAGAACATAGTAACTAACTAGATTAGAGTGATATAACGTGAAGAATGAGGGAGGGAGGAGGGAGGGGGGGTGGGGTAATGAGAGAGTTGGGAGGACACGGGATATCGAGATGTGTCACTGGGGAATGAGAGAGGGAGAGAGAGAGAGAGAAAGAGGGAGAGAGAGAGAGAGAGAGAGAGAGAGAGAGAGAGAGAGAGAGAGAGAGAGAGAGAGAGAGAGAGAGAGAGAGAGAGAGAGAGAGAGAGAGAGAGAGAGAGAGAGAGAGAGAGAGAGAGAGAGAGAGAGAGAGAGGAAACAGACCATAGAAACGAAAACCCAGAGAGAAAGAAGAAGGAGAGAGAGAGAGAGAGAGAGAGAGAGAGAGAGAGAGAGAACAGACCATAGAAACGAAAACCCGAGAGAGAGAAGAGAGAAGAATGAGAGAGAGAGAGAGAGAGAGAGAGAGAGAGAGAGAGAGAGAGAGAGAGAGAGAGAGAGAGAGAGAGAGAGAGAGAGAGAGAACAGACCATAGAAACGAAAACCCGAGAGAGAGAAGAGAGAAGAATGAGAGAGAGAGAGAGAGAGAGAGAGAGAGAGAGAGAGAGAGAGAGAGAGAGAGAGAGAGAGAGAGCAGACCATAGAAACGAAAACCCGAGAGAGAGAAGAGAGAGAGAGAGAGAGAAGAGAGAGAGAGAGAGAGAGAGGGGGGGGGAGAGAGAGAGAGAGAGAGAGAGAGAGAGAGAGAGAGAGAGAGAACAGACCATAGAAACGAAAACCCGAGAGAGAGAAGAGAGAAGAATGAGAGAGAGAGAGAGAGAGAGAGAGCAGACCATAGAAACGAAAACCCGAGAGAGAGAAGAAAGAAGAAAGAGAGAGAGAGAGAGAGAGAGAAACAAACCACAGAAACAAAAACCCGAGAGAGAGAAAGAAAACAGACCATAGAAACGGAAACCCGAGAGAGAGAAGAGAGAAGAGAGAGAGAAAACAGACCATAGAAACGAAAACCCAAGAGAGAAAAGAGAAAAGAGAAAGAGAGCAAGAGGGAGAAATGATGATATTAAAAATGAATAGTCCGATTCAAATCTTCAACGTTAATAGTATCTGAAAGACATAGAAGTAATAATGATGACATAGGGATGGAATTTCATTACGATTTCAGTTATCAGTAAATTCAAAGAAACCTTGTGGTCGTATTCATGTGTATATCCATATATGTATGTGTGTGTGTTTATATTTGTGTACGTGTTTCCGTGTGTGTGTGTTTACGCGCGTGTGTTTGTACGTGTATGTGTTTTCATGTGTGTGTGTCTACGCGTGTGTGTTTATATTTGTGTACGTGTTTTCATGTGTGTGTGTTTACGCGTGTGTGTTTGTACGTGTATGTGTGTATGTGTGTGTGTGTTTATGTGTTTGCGCGCGTGTGTGTATGTCTACGTATGTGTGTATATACGTGGGTGTGTATACGTGAGTGCTTGTGTATGTATGTATGTACACGTAAACCTGAGAACATCCTGTGTAGGTATCCATGTGTACATGAGATCCTATGAACATTTCCGTGTGCTTTTATTACTTGTCTAAGTGTATACTTATGAACGTTTCTGGGAGATGTGCGTATTCGTGTATGTGAAGTTCGTGCGAATTCGTGTTTAAATAAATTTATGCATTATACATGAAATGTTTAGAAGTAGGACATATATTATTTTCCTTGACGTGTATAGTTTTTGAGTTTTCTTTTATCAGATTTTAATGTTTATCTTTATTCTTATCTGCTATATTTATTTATTCATTTATTTTTTAAATTCTGATAATAATCTGTTTAACTATTTTTATTCTATCATTATTTTTTATCTTTTTCGTTATTTCTGTCTTTTTATCTTTAAGTTTATTGATTTCTATTTTTACTATTTTTATATTTTCCTTTTTTTCTTATTTTATTTCTATTACATTAATCTTTTTTCATCTTTTATCTTTTTCGTTTTATCTTTTATCTCCTTTCAATCTTATAATTCAATCTCTTATCATTTTTCATTTATATCTTTTCTCTTTATATTTGACTATCTTTTTAATCGCTATTTATTTTTTCTTATCTTATCCTATTTTAATTTCCTATTTCTTAATCGTCCTTTTCCCTTCTCCTTTCCGTTGGTTAGGTCACCCGTTTTCTATGTCTATCTACTGTATATATCTATCTATCTATCTGCCTTTCTCTTTCTATCTCTTGGTGTTTATCTATTTCTATTTTTATGTTTGCGAGAAGAGAGAAAGAGAGAGAGAGAGAGAGAGAGAGAGAGAGAGAGAGAGAGAGAGAGAGTGACAGGGAGAGAAAGATAAAAAGGAAAGAGAGAGAGAGAGACAGAGACAGAGAAAGATAGAAAGAGAGAAAGAGAGAGAGAGAGTTTGGAAGAAAATTAACAATGATAAAACTTATTGATTTTAACAATTACTATTAACAGTATCACAGCAATGATAAATGTTATTGTTATTATCACAGTTATCATTATTTTCATTATTGTTATTATTAATGCTTACAATAGTGATGATGATTGTAATAGTGATAGTAATCATGATAATAACAATAACGATAATGATAATAATGATAATCTAATAATGATGATAATGATAATCTGATAATGATAATAATCATAATAATGATAATAATGTTAATGATAATAACTATAATAATAATAGTGATGATAGTGATAATGATGATGATAACAATGATGATCCTAATGATGAAGATGATGATGATAATGATATTGATGATAATAGTAATGATAATGATGAATATGAAAATAAGAATAGTAATAATGATAATCATAATAATGATGATACAGATAACAATGATATTACGATAGTAATAATAACGATAGTGATGATAATGGTGAGCAGAATAATAATAACAATAATAATGATAATAATAATAACAATGATAATGATAATAATAATGATAATGATAACGTCAATGATAATAACAACGATGATGATAATAACATCAGTAAAATTATAATAATAATAATAATGATTATAGTAATAAAGATGATAATTATGATAAGGATAATGATGACAATAATAGTAATAAAGACAATGATAATGACAGTAACGATGATGATCATAATGATAAAGGAGATAATAATAATAACAATAATAATGACAATAACGATAGTAATAAGAAGAATCATAAAACGAACATACTGGACAGAGGATGATGTGGTCAAGGAAGGCAGCTTTCATGTTGTCATGGCAACCAATGCCAACATAAGATACCGTAAATTCTCCTTTCATATATATATCTTTCTTTTTTTTTTTCTTTTTTTTTTTCTTTGAATAAGAGTGCCATGATTTTGACTTGTGACTCGGGCGAGTTATACGTTTAGAAAATGTGTCATGGTATTAATTATTTTGATAATAATGGTATTATAAATCACTGGTAAAAGTGGGCATTATTTTTGTATGCTGTAATTGATGTTGAACAAGTTGAATATTAAGTACGGTAATTAACAAAGCATTTCAACTAAAATAATGACATTTTAAAATCTGCATTTTAAACTATGTAATCGAAAAGGGTCAAATTTTTATCTCTACGAATCCGCGAAAAAAAAAAAAAAAAAAAAAAAAAAAAAAAAAAAAAAAAAAAAATATATATATATATATATACATATATATATATATATATATATATATATATATATATATATATATATATATATATACATATATATATATTCCTAACGGATTTTTATATTTCAGCTTATTCTACATTCAGCTCCTGATTTTTTTTCTTATTATTATTTTGCAGATATGAAATACACGATGGAAATCGGTCGTTATTTTTCATATTGAAATTGCAAGTGAATATGATAGGATCATATTCCAGAAAAAATGTCGTGTCGTCACTTCAACTCTTATTTGCATACTGACTATTCAAACTATCAATTGAATTGGTAAAAGAAACTTATTTAAAGGTTACACATACTTTAAGTCCCAATACTAGTAACATATGACAATATGCATATATATATATGTATATATATATATATATATATATGCATATATATACACACACACACACACAAACACACACACACACACACACACACAAACACACACACACACACACACAACACACAAACATACACACACACACAAACACACACACACACACACACAAACACACACACACACACACACACATATGTATATATATATATATTTATATATATATATATATATATACATATATATATATGTATGTATGTATATATACATATACATATAAACGTATATATGTACATACATACATATATGAATATAATTATACATATATACATATGTATATATAGATAGATTCGCTCATACATATACATATATATGAACAGACTTTTCTGACGTCTAATATCTAACACAATGAACTG